>JAVJIF010024340.1:0-51795 GCA_038442645.1 Agave tequilana | reverse complement strand
TTTTCTATTCATACTTGTACTTTTCCTTGTACAACTTGTATGTGAGCGCCCTTTTATGCTGTTCATATATGTATATCTCTTGTACTCTCGCATTTGCGCATATCTGTGATGTATTATTATTGTAATATTCATCACCTCTGGTGATAACTCTGTAATTGTATATATATATGTGTTGGAATGTATAATGCACCATTTGCTTCCGTACTCTGATTCTCGTCTGTAACTGATGCTTAGCGTATATACGGGAAGGTATTCCGGACTTACGTATATACGTTGCAGTGACGTCCCGTATCGCCGGGATCTGGGGCGTTACAGGATGGTATCAGAGCTTAGGCTCTAAACATCTTCAGTACGTCCAGAAGGCAAATTAATGTAAAAAAATTTGCAACTGGAATACATGAGTCTTGGTTATACATTCCAACTACAAGTGCAGAGTTATCTATCTTGACTATCTTTCCTTTGATTCCTAATTCCTCCTATCCTTTCCCTGTTTTGGTTTTATGAAGCCTTTATACTAACTTAGATATGATTAGACTAGAGAGGTAGTGGCTGGTTCAGAATGAAGCTATTATGTGACTCTTCGGCGAACTCTATGAAGCTTGGTATTCTCCAGATCGATCTTGATCTGGCTATCTTTCAGAAGACAGCAGTCGGAATTCTCTACGGATATTCTACATTCTCTACTATGTCTTCAGGGTGATTGGTGCCTGGTATTCGGGATTCTTAATTATCGGCCTTCCTTATTATGCTCAGGACTATCAGGGTTTTCTTTATCTTCGGTATTCTGGCTCATTTATTGCACAGCCACGACATCAGCAGTGTTATTTAGCATTATTCGAAGATTATACGAGCGGAAGTGCGGAGGATGGATTATTGTACAGTCGACTTGAGAGCCCTACCTCTAGTGCTTCATATCTTAATTGGTATAGATTCCACCCTTGTTCCCTTTGTGTTCAATTCACCCCTTAACGAAATTGCGAGGACGCAATTTTTTTAGGTGGGCGGATTGTAATACCCCGTTCCCCAGAATACGTTACTTAGTTGCGTATTCAGATTTTCGATCGTATTTTTTCGATTTGCTTCCTGTATTTATTTTTGTACTATGAATTCCTTATATGATTGTTTTTGTCTTGGATTTGGATTCGTGGACTCGGAGTCAGCCCTAGTCTGAACCGAAGGCCCGATCCTAGAGTATTACTCGATTAGACATTCTGATAATAGAATTGACGATTTTAGTTTTAAATATCATTTTCCAATATTATATATTTTCTATGATTTCTAGATTTTTTGGAATTAAATGAAAGTCTTCAAAATCGGGTCGGCCAGTTCCGTTGACCGATTCCCGGATTTTTATTTCACAATCAGCTAGGAATTTCTAGAAGGTCCTTTAGGCATTATTCCTTAGAATCATATTTTCTACCTACATTTTTTCTGAGGATTTTTATGAATTTATGAAAATCCATCAGAGTCGGTAGGTAACTGATTTCCGGGATTTTTAGTTTTAAAACTATAAAGTATTTCTTAAAACGGATTCACTATGATACTTAGTATTATATTCTTGATTTTTGGTAATTATTTCGGGTCGTTCCGAGATACTTGAATTCGGAGATTCCTGTGTTTTCCCGAAAGATTTCCGCATCCGCAACCGAATCCCGGGAATCCGCCACTTTCATTATTTTTCATTTTCTCTTCCAAGAGAATAATTTCCCTTTTCCATTTTCTTTCCTTTTCCTATTTTCTTTCTTTTCTTCCTCCACAATCCACAAGGATTCCAATTTCCCAAAATCCCATTTTCTCCCAAATTCCATTTTCCTCCTCCACTCACTTCCACCAACCTCCACATTAATGCCCTCTTTCTCTCTCTCTCTCCATGGCCGGCCAAGTGGCCAAGAGAAGGACACTCATCCCATCCTCCCCTATTTGCAAAAACCCCCCTCTCTTTTAATTATTTGCACCTCCTTCACAAATCCAAAACCCTATAAATATCTTTCCTTTACATTTCATTTCCTTTTTTCATTTTCTCTTCACCAAGAGCCAAACCCTAGCCACCTCCATCTCCTTCATCTCCACACCACAACTACTCCAACCTCTTCCCTTCATCTTCCTCCTCCTTCATCTCCATGGGAAACACCACCAAGGTCATCTCTTCCTCCTTCATCTCCATGGAAGCCACCACAAGGTCATCAACTCAACAAGACCTCATCTTTTTCTTCATCATCAACTTCCATCAATACCATCATCAACCCCTCCTTTGGTGAGTAATTTACTTACCTAGACTTGATTAATTCTTAGGATACTTGTATTTTCATATCATGTATACTTAGGACTTCAAATCATGCCATTTGATTATCAAACACAAAACCCCAAAATCTGTCTGTATGCTGTTTCCAGTCGATTAGTCGACTAGACCTATAGATTAGTCGACTAGAAACCCTAGTTGGAACGTAACCTTTTGGAAACACAGTTTTAGTCGACTAGACCAAATTACCAGTCGCTAGAGACCCTTAGTCGACTACACCCTTGACCCTAGTCGACTAACCTTTCCTGAATCAAAACCCAACTCTCTGTTACTCAGTATTAGTCGACTTGACTTGACTGTTAGTCGACTTAAGATGTCTGTTAGTCGACTACCTTCCACCCTAGTCGACTAACTTTTCCTGAATCAGAATATCACTCTCTGGAACCCAGTTTTAGTCGACTATACCAGACTGTTAGTCGACTTGAGTCCACTTAGTCGACTACTCTTCCACCCTAGTCGACTAACTTTAGCTGTTTGTCATAGTTGATTTCTCTCTTGAATATGAACCCTATCCTCTAGACTTGCATCATATATTGGTATTGTTTGACTTGTCACTTGACAAACATCATCTTACCTTCTCTCCTTCTCTCTCCTCTTCTCTCTACATATTTATATAGGTTTTGTGGCGCATCCCGAGCTTCCGTGGATTTTGGATCTTTGGCATATTGGTGGTTTAGGCGAGTAGTCTCGCTCTTCTCTTATCTCTATTTGAGTTTCCCGTTTCGCCGGGACGATAAGTATTTCGCTTCTTATTTCCATATTCATGTATTGCATTACAATTGCTTGTATTATGGTAGCTTCATCTTGTGCTTGTACCTTGCTTATGATATGCTTGTTTCTTTCATCATATACTATGCGTGGCCGACCCTTCGTGGTTGTTGTACTTTGGTTACTTTTATGTTACCTTGCCATACCATTCCCTCGACTAGTCAGTTGCATGCTTTATTTAACACATGTATATCACCTGACCATTAGTGTGTTATCACCTGACCACCTGCCATGCTACTATTTGGCAAGACCTTTAGTTATGCTATGACTTGCCCTGACTATTATCAATCTCTTGCCATGACTTTACCCGACTATTATCAATCCTTTGATATGCTTGGTGTTTTACTAATTATCACCACCCTGTCATGCTATCACTTGACACCCAGCATGATATACTTGACTTGTGATTATCACCTTTACGGGAACCTTACTTTATTATCCTGTATCATGATCAGTGACTTGTATTCCTGCTTTATATGCAGTGACCTGACTATATAGTACTTATGTACTCCTGATTCCTGATCATGTCCATCTCTGTTTTTCCCGTAAAGTGATGATTAAACTATTGAACCTTAAAAGTACCAACTTGTATTGGTTCGGGGGAAACATGCGGATATCGATATGTGTTCGTGTTTACAGTGGCATTAGGTATATTGTACAATCATGTTTCCGGTCTGACGTGGGCCTCCAGGGGACCGAGGGGAGAGCTGGCTCCCTCATTACTGGTACCATCATGATAAGGGCATACAAAAGTCCCTCCTGTTTAGCCTTGCGGTGGCTTGTTTCCATGCAACGGAACAATCCTGGGACCGTTGTCCCGGGCATGTACGGGACCCACTGTAAACATAGTTCGTTGATACCCCCGCTAGTTTCCAATAACAACCTTGTTTACTCGGATATGGATCTATGTGCGTTGGGACGCTAGTTCACATAGCTAGATATCAGGGTAAGACGAGTAATAATAAAGTGTCATAATAATCGGCTCTTTAAGTTGTAAGTAGAGGGTATGTGGAATGGGACGCATACTAAAGCCTGCAACTTAAACGGCTATGAATCTGTGATGTGCCTTACCATATTTGTTGTATTGGTTTTATTCGATTTCCTGTTTATGATTATTATGCCATACCTGTTCATGCCTGCCCTAACCTATCTGCCTCCTGAGTATTTCTTACTTGATATCATTCTTATATACTTCATTTGTGTTCTAACCCTCCTGTCTTCTGTACTTGACACCTGTGCTCATCCTGACTCGCCACCTGGCATCCATATTACTGCTCGCCTGGGGAGTTTCACTGACTCCCCTGGATTCTCATGTCCAGGTTTTCGGAGCTTGGAGCGTGTGGATTTCCCCCGTTACTGCATCAGAGTGGCGCAGTGGTAGCGTGGATCTCCAGCCGACCGTCCAGAGCTCCATCCTTCCAGGCCCCCTGTGTGCCTCCCGAGTTTCCCTTAGTAAACTCGTGAGTGTCCTTTTTCTATTCATACTTGTACTTTTCCTTGTACACTTGTATGTGAGCGCCCTTATATGCTGTTCATATATGTATATCTCTTGTACTCTCGCATTTGCGCATATCTGTGATGTATTATTATTGTAATATTCATCACCTCTGGTGATAACTCTGTAATTGTATTATATGTGTTGGAATGTATAATGCACCATTTGCTTCCGTACTCTGATTCTTGTCTGTACTGATGCTTAGCGTATATACGGGAAGGTACTTCGGACTTACGTATATACGTTGCAGTGACGTCCCCGTATCGCCGGGATCGGGGCGTTACAGGTTTCCAATAACAACCTTGCTTTACTCGGATATGGATCTATGTGCGCTGGGACGCTAGTTCACATAGCTAGATATCAAAGTAAGACAAGTAATAATAATAAAAGACGCTAACTGTGGATCCGTTGTACACGCCTGGATTACGGGGACATGAGATAAAGGTATATAGATGAGGGTTTCCTTGTTTGGATTATTCCTTCGAGGTACTAGTCTCATAGAGCCGTAACCTAAACTTGTACAACGTCTTTTCAACTCTAAATTGTTGTGCTTCCATTACTTGCTGGCTGAATATTTATTATACTGTTCCAACTCTCCTGTTCTTGTCTCTTTGCACTCGGCTGTAACCTGATCATTTGTTTGGGAGGTCCTGACTCCCTTGAATTTGTATGTTCAGGTTCCGGAGCTTGGATTGAAGTGGAGCCGTCCACAGAAGATCAAGCTTTCCTTGTTGAGCAGGCCGACTAGTTCGGTTTCTCTCGTGCCAGACTTTTCTCTTCGACTCACGGGATCCTCATCCAACTCGTGAGCATCTTGTGTTCATATTGTAAATCGTACTTTTGGACATGGTTGTGATATAAGACACATGTATTGTGTAATAGTATATCATATCCTGTGATAACTTTGTAATTTGTACTTCTTAAGTTGGCATATGAATGAATACCACGCTTTGTAGTACTCTGATTCTTACTTGTACTAATGCTTAGCGTATATACGTGAGGGTATTTCTGACCTGCGTATATACGTCGCAGTGACGCCCGTACCGTGGGATCGGGGCGTTACAACATGGCTGATTGTCCGGTCGACCGGGCCGGTCGAGGGCCGTGCACAGATCGTGCACGTTTGGAGTCACTGGGACGGTCGACCGAGCCGGTCGACTGGGTCTGAGAGCTCTGCTCTCGGGTTGTTTGGGTCGACCGGGATGAGAGCTCTGCTCTCTGTTTTTCTTGGTCGACCGGGCTGGTCGACGGTCATATTTCTGACCGTTGGCGGTCGACCGGGTCGGTCGACCGGCAGCCTGTCAGGCTGCAGCTCAGCCTAACAACTAGTTTTCTGATGGGCCTATAAAAACCCCATCTCTTTAGGGATTTTGGCCAAGTTTTGAAGAGAAAAAAATTCTGGTTTTCTGAAGGGTAAAACAAGTTTTTCAAAAGTGTTTGGGGCTTTAATCTTTCAATCTTTATTGTTTTAGGTTTTTGGAAAAATTAAAGAAAAGAATATTTGGGAGTTGTCTTGGTTTCATTCTATATCTTTTGCAAAAATTTTCCCAAGTGTTTTTCTTTGTTGCTTGTTTTTCAAACACCTAGTTTTCCACACTTGAGCTATCATACTATCCTAATCTATTAGGATCTTGTTTTTGTGGAAAAGAAAAGAGAAAAAGAAAAGAGAGAGTTTTGAGGTTGTTGTTGTAACCTCTAAGTTATACACCCTTATTCTTGTTGTATCCCTCTTCGGTAGAGGTGATCGGGTGATTGGTTTGTATCCCTCAAGTGTGAGGTGATTGAGATTGGTTGTGAGCCTCTTCAGCAGAGGTGTTGTTGTTGTGGTTGATTGGCTAAGGGCCTACTCCTCGTGTGTGAGGAGGTGTTTGTTTGAGAGAGGAGTTAGGTACTCCATTGTTGTAAAAATCCTTCTCGGTGAAGGTCCCTCGGTGGGAGTTCTCGGTGGACGGTATAGTGGATTGGAAATCCTACACGGTGGTGTAGGCGGGGATGTAGAGCAAGGGTACTCGAACCTCGAAACATATCATTGTGTTTGCGTTTGATCCACTTGTCTCTAAACTCTCTCTCTTTACATTTGTGCAAAGCATCATACTTCATTCATATCATATTTGCTTGTGTTGAGCATAATTCATCTTGTCATATCATATTCATTTGCTTGTGTTGTGCCTTGCATAATCCATATTGCTATATCCTTGATTGCTTGGCTTGATTGTGTGTGCACATTGTTTAGATTGCTTGTGTGTGTGTGTGCCTAACTTATACTCATCCAACAAGAGCTTCACATAGCACCTCAACCCATTTCAAGGGGAATCAAGGGAGTTAGTCCAGAGCCTCGCAAGGGGAATTTGGCTACACTTGTTGTATTGTATTAGTTTGTGCATAATTTGCATTAGCTTCCGCATTTAGCGCACTTAGCTTTGCATTTAGTTTTAGATTAGCACTAACACCTATTCACCCCCCCTCTAGGTGTTTTTCAAAAACAAGATATACTTTTAAGGCATAGTGTGTATGGATATGATCCACTACACAATTATAATGAAATATCTATGTTTTGTCATAAAGCTCTAAACTTGATTTTGGTTAAAAGATAAGTACATGAGAATCACCAAAATCCAAATAGTATTTTTCCAAAATGAAAAATCTTTTCTAAACCAAAAAAAAATCTTTTATGAAAACAATTCTATCAAGAGTGTGTGTGATATATACTTGAGCAATCCACCAACTATCTATCCTTTACATTTTTAACTAAAACAAAACAAAATCTTATACCTAGACACAAGTCTTCATCTTCTTGAAGTCTTCACTTGAAGGCTTCTCATCTTCTTGACTTGGTCCAAGCTTGATCCAAAAGCTCCTTGGATCACACCGTGCTAGCTCCAAATCTTGACATTTTATCCTTTGTTAAGCTATGCACCTACTAAGATCTTGATAATGAATCTGTCACTAATTAAACACAAGATCATTAGTAAACATAACTTCATGAGTTGATCATCATTAAAACTAGGGTGATAGGCCTTTGGGCCAACAAACAGTCCTCAAAAAATACTGTGACTTGATCACAGTCCTCACAAAAAACTGCGATCATGATAGCAGCGCTCAAAATTGTAGCTGAAATTCAGCCACGTTGCGCCAGCTGAGAGAGTCTCTCAGCTGGCGGCTGAGGTACAGATCCCTCATATATATATATATATATATATATATATATATATATATATATATATATATATATATATATATATATATATATATATATATATATATATATATATATATATATATATATATATTATAACGGAGGAAGGGGTCGGACAGGAGACAATAGGAGGGGAAGACGATGATCTATTATAATATGTTATATACAGAGGAAGGGGCTGGGCGGGAGCCAGTAGGAGGGGATAGACGAAGAATTTAATACTTCACTTGTGAATTGTATATGCATTTGAATAATATATGATATGTATCTCACTAAGCACGATAAGTGAATGCTGTGAAATTTGATATGATTGTGCGATATACAAGTTCGTTTTGTGATATACGTATTAATTGAATGAATAAACTACATTTCTGATTTAGTTCTTGTGAATAGTATATCACCATGTGTGGTATATGTGATACGTGTGTGATACGTGTTGTTTATATATAAGTTGAATTCGTTGATAAACTATAAGTAACTAAGAGAATTGTTTTATATAATTCAAAAACTGCACACGGAATAGAAATTTAAGAAAAATAAAGAGAATCAATGACCGAAGAAATCAAACCGTTTCGCAGACCATGGAGATAGTTGTTTCGGTGTTTATTTATGATATGTTGTTGATTCCCTATTTTTCTTATTTATCCATACTTGCCTTTGAAGAAAATCATGTTTCTTATTGGATATATATATATATATATATATATATAATATATATATATATATATATATATATATATATATATATATATATATATATCAATCATCATTGATTTCCTTCCAACTTTACTCACTGAGTTGTTAAGCTCACCCCCTCTCAGTTTCATATTTTCAGGTTACGGTGAGGCAAAAGTCGAACTTCAAGTTTTAGGTGTTTTGTTGAGAATTTCGCTAATAATGAAAGTATTGCAGATGTAATTCGATTTTATTACTTTAAAGTTTCTTGTTGTATATTGTTCATAATCCTATTCGATGTGTACTTGTAGCATGTATTAGATTTGTGAGATGAATTTGTATGGAGTTGAGTTAGATTGTGATAATTATGATGAGTAAGGGTTATAGATGGCTCTGTGTTATGTTGTGGATGTCAAGAGGGGTACTCTCGAGCATATATTTATTGTGAATATTCGTAGTTGAGATTATTTTCTCGATGGATTTGATAAGTAGATGATATCAAGCCGAAAATTGTGAATTGAGTATACATGCATCTGATGTTTAGTGAGATAATATTATATAATGGTTAGATTCTAGTGGCATGGTCTTTAATTGAAAATAAGTAGGCTGATGTTGGTTGAAACTATCTGTGTACATGTATTTTGTCTATCAAGGCAGAATAGTATATACAGAGGAGATTTTACACAAATTTTTAAGAAATTAGAGATGATTATGATAATATGTTGATTAATAAGAATTTATATGTTAATTGAGGATATTAGAAATTGAGACAATTACAACTGTGACCACGATCGCAGTGCTCATTATTAGGACATGTTTCTGAGTTTTTATAGGACTGTGATCATGATCGCAATCCTAAAAAAATGCCTTATTTTTGGGTCTTTATTAGAACTGCGACCATTAGAACTGCGACCATTATCGCAATCCTCACAGAAACACAATTTTCAGCCTATATTGAGATTGCAATAATGATCACGGTCCTTACAAAATGCCCTAATTTTCAATTAATAAAAAGACTGTGACCATAGTCGCAATCTTCTAATAAAAAACTGGGACCATAATCGTATTTCTCACATAGGACTGTGATCATAAATCGTAGTCCTCATATCAGCATCGCCATCATCAGTAGACCCTCGTTCACTGGCATCGTATGATCTCCAATTTTTTCTAGATTTAAATACTACGTTGATCACAAACTCAAACAAAGCGCATCGCGAGTACGAGAAAACGAGATCTGCAAAAGGTCGATCCTAAAAAAAAATTAGTCCGAGGGTTCGCCCCCGAGACCCCTGGAGGGGGGCTTCCCGGCTCCTTCTAACCCCTACGGTGACCTGACGAGCAGGTCGACCCGATGCATCGGTGTCAAAATTGAGGGGAGAGCAGTGTCGGGAGCGATAGAGATGGGTAAAAGAGAAAATGAAAATATTTAAAGAAGTAGTATTTGAGAGGAATCAATTTATGCTGACGTAGATAAAGTTGTAGTGTATAAAATTATGAAGTTGAGTTTATTTCTTAATTATGAAGTAAAGTAGGCGACTGTAACGAAATTTTTCTAGGATAATACATAATATGGGTGCTCAACCTCAGGTGTATTACACACGGAAGTTGAACGCATTTTACCCTTATTTTAGTCTATTAGAGTCTAGAAAAATATAGTCTAAACAATGGGATTCTTAGAATTTATTATATTCAAATTGATTTGTATTATTTATAGTACCAGAAAGTTAGAATTTAGATTATTAGCTTTTTGTTCGTGTTATAAAGTTTTGAAAGAGAAACTCCCTCTGAGACCAGGAAAAAATGAATGTTGTACAAGAGAATGTTAGGAAGCGGAATGACGCAATTTATATACTTTGTTAAAAGGGGTGTCAAATGGGCCAGGCCCGACAGGGCCCGACCCGAGCACGGCGCGTCAACAGTCGGACCGTGTCCGGCTGAGCCCGCTTCGCCCGGCCAAAAGCGGGGCGGCCTGGCCCGTTCTGGAACCCGGGTCCGCCCCACGACCTAGGTAACCCAGACCCGAGCCAGACCCGGAACGACCCGGCCTTATTAAAAAATTAAAAAAACAAAAAAAAAACTCCTAAAAGTTCTAAATTTTTTGAAAATCTAGAAAATTACTAATCCAAGTTGTGAAAAAACTGCCAAAGGAAATTACAAGTTGTGAAATGAAAATGTAATTTTTTTATTAATGATCCAATAAAATGAATAATGGATACAAATACAATTGAAGTATAAATTTAAAAAGTTTAATATTTATCATTAATAATTACAAGTCTTCATACATTTTATAATTCATAAATAAAAAAATACAAGTCTTCCTTCATCTTCTAGGGAGTCTTCTGGAGAATTTTCGATGAAATCATCAATTATTTTTTTTTTTTACTTCTCTTTTTCGCATCCAGCCAATCCTTCCAGTATATGATCATCTTAATTGCACCCGACGCCAAACAATTCGTCGTATTTTTAAAATTTTTGCAGAAACCCCCTCCCCCGCCCCCAACAGCTATAATAGTCATCGGGGAATTGGTCAGGCCGGGTCTGGTACCCAACGGCTATTATAACCATTGGGATTCCCGTGCCCGGGCCTGGCACGACCCGGCCGAGCCTTGGGCCACCTTTGGCGACCCGGGGCCGGCCCAGCCTCTACCCGGACCCGCTCTGGGTCTGGCCCAGGTCCTTCGTGAAATCACCTAGAGGGGGGGTGAATAGGTGATATGGCTAATCTATAAACTAAATGCGCTAAATGCGGAAGCTTAAAAACTAATTTGCAACACACTTAATACAACCAGCAAGTGTAGCCGAATTCCCCGTGAAGAGCTCTGGACTAACTCCTCTTGATTCCCCTAGATATGGATTGAGGTGCTATATGAAGCTCTTGTGGTTAAGTACAAGTGAGGCGCACAAGCACACAAGCATATAAGAGATAGGCAATATGAATCAATGCTCAAACACAAGCAAATAGATATGATGCTATGAATGATGCTATGCACAAATAAAAGAGAGAGAGAGTTAGAGAGACAATGGATCAAACGCAAACACAAAGATATGTTTCGAGGTTCGAGCCCCTAGCTCTACGTCCCCGCCTTCACCGAGAAGGATTTCTAATCCACTATTGTAACGCCCCGATCCCAAGGATACGGAGACGTTATGGCGACGTACATACGTGAGGTGAAAACACACTCACGCGTACGTTAAGCCTCAGTACAGAACATAGCCTCCATATACACAAGAGTTCCAGCAGGAAATTAGTACAAGAATATCTGCAGAAAGAGGTTAGTGATCATAACAGATAGAAAAACAGGGATAAATAAGATAACAGAAACAAATCACAAAGATACCTATGAATGGGCTCGATGATGAGTCTCCTATGTGAACCCAATGGATTAGCCGACTAAATGATAACTCGGATCTCCAACCTGGGTACGCAAACCCAGGGTCGTCATAAAGCGACCTAGTGAGTGGTAAAATGAAGGAGGCAGTAATATATACTATAGTAATACAAGCACGATAATAATATATAATACATGATGTTGTCTTAGTAATACCATATAATAAGCATATAATAAGCAGTAGAAATATATAAACATGTCATTTTTTAATACCATCACTACCTAGTATGTTATCATCGGGTCATGTCTATAGTCGTACCAGTTTATATAACAAAATAATGTTGTCTAGTGGTGACGTGATAGAAGTGAACAGGCAGATGGGCATATGTAATATAATCATAATATGGTGCTGTGCATAGACAATAATGATGTCGGTAAGGTATACAGAAAACAGAATATATGCAATGCAGAGTATACATATACATGAGTAGTATGCCACCACAGAAAGTGTAACATGTACCAGTAACATGATAGCGGATAAATGATCAGGTACAGTAACAAGTACAACTAAACAATAGTATACATGTATCAAGCAAGTCATGTTATTTAGACAATAATAACAATCAGTACCGCCTGCTATTTTAATCAATCTCTTCCAGTGTCCCATACCACTGGCAGTTCATACTGGAGCCCGCACTCCAGTCGAACCCATCGGACTACCATGGAGGTCAAATCAAGTTTGTACGTCGTATCGCGTACTGATACGGTGATACGTACACAAGGGAGCAGGGGGTTGCATTTCTCCCCACCTTACTAAAAATTTCGTCCTCGAAAATTCAATCAGGTGTGAGAACAATATTTTCAACCCCAACGCCGAAATGTTACGGGTCCACGACACTTCCGCTGCGCACTCTGATATCTCTAAGGAACTCGGGATGGAAAAGTATTGTAGTGAACTAATACTAACGGATTGGAAGCAATAAGATGCAAAGAAAGCGAGAAGAAAATCGGATATTCTGATTGACAACTATAAATAAGGAACGGAACAGAGTCAAGGAAACATGGTATTCTTTTACTCGCTGCTGGAATCCCCAAATTCAGATACAGATAAGTTAATCTGAACCTGATTGTACTGTTGGTAAGAGCCCAGGCATTGACTCAGGTAGTGACCCACACCAGGTGTGAACCTGGCTCTGATAACTATCTTGTCCACCGAGGACTCCCACCGAGGGAACCTCCACCGAGGAGGATTTGTACAACAAGGAGTACCGAACTCCTCTCTCAAACACCGCCTCACAATCGAGGGGTAGGCCCGTAGCCAAACAACCACAAATCACCTCTACCGAACAGGGATACAAACCAAACTCCACCTCTCACTAGAGGGAGCAAACCAACAATCTCAACCTCTACCAAAGACGGAGCAAACCAATCACCCGATCAACCTCTACCAAGGAGGGATACACAAAGAGTAAGGGTGTTTACAACTTGGAGGCTACAACAACCTCAAACAATCTCTTTTTCCACTAAATAATGATCCTAATAGAATAGGATAGTATGATAGCTCAAGTGTGAAAAAACTAGAGTTTTGAAAATAAAAACTCAAAGAAAAATACTTGGGAAAACTCTTGGTAAAAGATATAAATGAAGAACAAACCAAATCTCCCAAAATTCTATTTTCTTTGATTTTTCAAAACCCTAAAACAAACAAAGATGAAATCTTTTGAGCTCTAAAACACTTTGAAAACTTCTTTTAAACTCTGGAGAAACTGAGAATTTTTCTTGTTAAAAACCTTGGCCAAAATCCCAAGCAATTGGGGTTTATATAGCCCAAACCAGAAAACTAGCCGTTAGGCTGATCTATCAGCCTGACAGGCTTGCGGTCGACCGGCCCGGTCGACCGCCAACGGTCAGAAAATGACCGTTGGAGCAAACCGGTCAACCGCCCAGATACAGAGAGCAGGGCTCTCTGGTCCGGTCGACCGCTCGGTCGACCGCCCAGATACAGAGAGCAAAGCTCTCTGGTCCGGCCGACCGACCGGCCGACCGGCCCTGTGTCTGCCAGACGTGCACAAGGCTGTGCACGTCGGTCGACCGCAACGGTCGACCGGCCCTTGGTTCGGTCGACCGCACGGTCGACCGACCTAGCCTGTCAGCCACAGTCTAGGTCAGAAACTGGGTCAAAAAACAGTTAAAAATATTCTTAAAAATACTTTTATCTCTTCTAAAAATCCCCAAAAATAGTTTCATCATTTTGCATTGATATATAAACATGTGATAAAAATTTCAACTCAAATATCAAGCAATTTGAACTATTTTTGTCTTTTATCATTTTTATCAAAAACCAAAACATGTATTTTATCAAACTTGAATTTTTCAATAGGAAATCTGATTTTCCTAAAATTCATTTAAATACAAAAATATGATATTTAAACACATTAAAGCATGTTGCATATGGACATAAGTCCAATATACATGAAACATAAATATATCATGGTTTTTGTCTTTAAATCCAAAAAATATGTTTTGTTAAAAATACCAAAACATAAAACTACATGAATAGGTATGTCAAACTAAGTTTGTATAAGTCATGTAAGCATGTATGTATATAGAGCACATCTAATATACATAAAAACAAAGTAAACTTATTTTGATCAACTATTCATGAAAACCAAATCCAAAATATAAAACTTGTGTGTGTTGTGAACTTGAGCATATCAACTATTCTTATCTTTACACATGGATCTAAAACACACTAAACTAAACTAGGATACCTAAGTCTTCTTGACGATCTTCCATCTTCAAGTCGACTTGGTCCAAACACATGATCCAACGAGCATGGCTAAGAATGATCTTGACGCTCGAGCTCGGGAATCACCTAGTGAAGGCTTCCAAACTCTTTTTGAAGCCAGAAAATAGAATGCTAGTCCAAATTACTCAACAGAAAGAGTTAATTCAGGACATCATAAAATTGGACTTAATGTTAGTACAAGGAACTGATAAGGCAGGACAGTTAATGACCTTTCAGATTCAGTCAACCCTGATGAATGAGATTAAAGAAGCCCAAAAGAAAGACCCCAGATTACAGAAATTCAGAGCTCAAGTAGAAGCTGGATTGAGAACAGATATCCATATTCATACGGATGATGCACTATACTTTGGTAACAGAATTTGCGTTCCCCAAGGAGAAGTTCGACAGAAAATTCTAGCAGAAGCACACAGTTCAGCCTATTCCATACACCCAGGGGGAACTAAAATGTATCAAGATATAAAGAAAACAGTTTTGGTGGAATGCTATGAAAAGAGAGATAGCCCAGTATGTAGCCAAGTGCTTAGTTTGTCAGCAGATAAAGATAGAACATCAAAGAACAGCTGGACTTCTACAACCCTTACCGATACCCGAATGGAAGTGGGAACACATTACCATGGATTTTGTCACGGCACTACCTCGCAGTCCTAAGGGTAATAATGCAGTATGGGTAATCATTGATCGCCTCACAAAATCAGCTCACTTCATACCATTCAGGGTAGGTCAAACAACAGAAGTCCTGGCAGACAAATACATGAAGGAAATAGTTCGTCTACATGGAGTTCCGGTTAGCATCATATCAGATAGAGACACAAGATTCCGATCGCATTTCTGGGAAAGTCTCCAAGAAAGTCTAGGAACTCGTCTGAAATTCAGTACTTCATATCACCCCCAGACAGACGGACAATCTGAACGGACTATCCAAATTCTTGAAGACATGCTAAGAGCCTGCATGATTGAATTCAAGGGATCATGGGAAGACTATCTTCATCTGGCAGAATTCTCTTATAATAACAGTTATCAGGCCAGTATCAAGATGGCACCGTTTGAGGCATTATATGGCAGAAAATGTAGATCACCAATTTGTTGGGACGAAGTCGGTGAGAGGAGACTTTTGGGGCCAGAGATCCTAATTCAGACAACAGACAAAGTTCGAATCATTAGAGATCACCTCCGGGCAGCACAGAGCCGACAGAAAAGTTGGGCTGACACAAAGAGAAGACCATTGGAATTTAGGACAGGTGACCATGTGTTTTTAAAGATATCACCCACCAAAGGGTAATCCGGTTCGGTACTCGTGGAAAGCTTAGCCCAAGATACATCGGCCCATTCGAAATTTTGGATCGTGTGGGAGATGTGTCCTACCAATTGGCATTACCTCCATCTTTAGACGGAGTACATAATGTATTCCACGTATCACAGTTGAGAAAGTATGTCAAGGATGAGAATCATATCCTAGATCACTCCGAACTGGAACTACAACTAGATCTGTCCTATCAAGAGCAACCGATGGCCATTTTGGATAAAAGTGTTAAGACCTTAAAGAATAAGGCAATACCATTAGTGTTGGTTTCTTGGAATAGGCATGTGCCAGGAGAGGCCACGTGGGAACGAGAGGATGTTATCTGTGAACGTTATCCTCAACTATTCACAACTTAAGTTGGTAAAATTCCTTCTCTCTATCCTTCTCTACCGTCACCTTCCCCTTCCTGAAATTTCGAGGACGAAATTTTTTGTAAGGTGGATGGATTGTAATACCCAGTTCCCGGAATACGTACTTAGTTGCGTATTCAGTTTTTCGATCGTATTTTTCGATTTACTTCTTATATTTGACCGATTTTAGTTTTAAATATCATTTTCTAATATTTTATATTTTTTAGGATTTTCTGGAATTTTCTCGAATTAAATTGAAAATCTTCAAAACCGGTGTCGACCAGTACCGCTGATCGATTCCCAGATTTTTAATTTACAGACAGATTGGAATTTCTCGAAGAGTCTTTAGACATTTCCTCTTAGAATCATATTTCCTACCTAAATACTTTTTCTGAGGATTTTATGAATTTATGAAAATTCCACAGGAGTCGGTATCGGCCAGTATCCGGGATTTTTAATTTCAAAATGATAAATAATTTCTTAAAACGAATTTCACCAGGAGTCTTAGTATAATATTCTCGATTTTTGAGAATTTTTGTGAGTCGTTCCGAGATACTTGATTTCGGGACGATTTCGGTATTTTTCCAAAAGATTTCCGCATCCGCAACCGAATCCCGGAATCCGCCACTCCAATTATTTCCACTTTTTCTTCCAAGAAAATATCTTCCTCTTTTCATTTTCTTTTCCTTTTTCCTTTTTCTTTCCTTTTTTTCCTTCCACCAATTTCCACAAAATATCTTCACCAAAATATCTTCTCCACCAAAAACAAAATATCTTCTCCAAACAAAATAAATATCCCAAAACACTCAAATCCCTCTCCCATCACCAAGGTCGGCAAAGAGAGCCACCTCACCTCCCATTTTACAAATAAACCCCCCTCTTTTCCATTTTTACATCTCCTTTACAAATCCAAATCCTATATAAACACTTCCTTCTCCTTTCTCCTTCATTTTTACTTCACTTCACCAAAGCCTTAGCCTCCACCAAGAGAAGCCTTCACCCTCACCAATTCCTCCTTCATCTCCACCACAACCACAACCACTACAACCTCCTACCTTCATCTCCTTCCTCCTTCAACTCCATTAAACCAACCACAAACTCCAAAACACCACAAAGCCTTCACCTTCTCCAAACTACCACCACCACACCATCATCTTCTTGAGGCCGGCCACCTCCTTTGGATTGGGGGCCGCGCTCCTCTTCATCATCGGCAAGACCTTAAGGCCGGTACCCTCCTTTTGGATTGGGGCCGAGCTTTCTTCGTCGGTAATATCACCGTAGATCTTTCCGGTAATCGTTCGCGATTATTCCGGTGATCGATTTTATGATATTCGGCGACAAAGATCATTTCGGACGCATAAAGCTTCAAGTATCGGTTTTAGGCGAGTAACTTTACTCGCCAAGACATGGACTTATAAACTCTTATTGTTGTATTTTATGTCGTGCGGTGTGGCTGTACTGTTAGACGCGGAGTTACCTCCTGCGTCTAGGCTTTTCCTTAACGCGGCCTTCGCGTTATTATATCGATACGACGCAAAGCTAAAGCTCGCGTCTGTGTTCTATTTATATTGACATGACGCGGAGTTATACTCACGTCCGCGTTCTCCTCATGCCCTGATTTAAACGCAGGTCACGAGCCTCGCGTTTTGATACCTTCGTGACGCGATCCCCGCGTCTGAGAACCCCGCGTCTGCTACTTTCGCGTCTGTTATGCCCATGTCGATGTTCTTCTTGCATTAACGCGACGCAGAACCCATGTCCGCGTCCGCGTTCACCTCGCGTCCTGACTTGAATGCAGACCCCGCGTTTGCGGCACCTTTGCGACGCGAACCCCGCGTCTGCTATTTTCGCGTCTGCTACTCCCAGACGAATATCACCTCTTGCCATGCTATCTCTTGACACCAGGCATGATACACTTGACTCTTATAATTATCACGATAATGGGAATGATAACCGGACATCATGCTTTACCAACTTGATTTACATGATAGTACGATTGTACTCCTGATATTCCTGACTTGCTCCTGCTCATTCCCGAAATCTGATAATTATCTAAAGAACTCGTAAAATGAGACAACTTGCATCGGTCGGGGGAAATATGCGGCTATCAATATATGTTCGTGTTACAGTGGTATTAGGTATGTTGTGCAACTAAATATCCGGTCTGACCTGTGGGCCTCCAGGCGACCGAGGGGAGTGCTGGCTCCCTCTTCCTGATACCATCATGATAAAGGGCATACATAAGTCCCTCCTGATAGGCCTTGCGGCTGGTTCCGTCACCAAGCAACGGAACACCCTGGACCGTGGTCCCGGGCAAGCACGGGACCCACTGTAAACATAGTTCATTGATACCCCCGCTGGTTTCCAATAACAATCTTGCTTTACTCGGATATGGATCTATGTGCGCTGGGACGCTAGTTCACATAGCTAGATATCAAAGTAAGACAAGTAATAATAATAAAAGACGCTAACTGTGGATCCGTTGTACACGCCTGGATTACGGGGACATGAGATAAAGGTATATAGATGAGGGTTTCCTTATTTGGATTATTCCTTCGAGGTACTAGTCTCATAGAGCCGTAACCTAAACTTGTACAACGTCTTTTCAACTCTAAATTGTTGTGCTTCCATTACTTGCTGGCTGAATATTTATTATACCGTTCCAACTCTCCTGCTCTTGTCTCTTTGCCACTCGGCTGTAACCTGATCATTTGTTTGGGAGGTCCTGACTCCCTTGAATTTGTATGTTCAGGTTCCGGAGCTTGGATTGAAGTGGAGCCGTCCACAGAAGATCAAGCTTTCCTTGTTGAGCAGGCCGACTAGTTCGGTTTCTCTCGTGCCAGACTTTTCTCTTCGACTCACGGGATCCTCATCCAACTCGTGAGCATCTTGTGTTCATATTGTAAATCGTACTTTTAGACATGGTTGTGATATAAGACACATGTATTGTGTAATAGTATATCATATCCTGTGATAACTTTGTAATTTGTACTTCTTAAGTTGGCATATGAATGAATACCACGCTTTGTAGTACTCTGATTCTTGCTTGTACTAATGCTTAGCGTATATACGTGAGGGTATTTCTGACCTGCGTATATACGTCGCAGTGACGTCCCCGTACCGTGGGATCGGGGCGTTACAACACATCATCACAATTATTTTTAGATTTTAAAATTTTATTTTTTTAAGTGCAAGATTAAGTTGAGATTTCAATGCATCCCTTTCATTAGCAATCTCAACCTTCTCTTACAAAACCAACTCAAGTCTTGAAAACAAATCCTCTTTTTCTTTATTTATTTTACAAGCTTTCTTTTCAAAACTTTATATTTTTCAAGGAGTTTTTCACAAATAATGGACAACTCTTCATTTAAAGCATTGGCATCCATATCATCATGATCATCAAATGAAGAGCTAGCACTATCTAGTTGAGCATCCGAGTATACCTCAAGGGAGTCATTCCCTTGGACCGTATAGCATTGTTGTGGCTCGGATTCATCTCCACTAGATTCCTCCGGTTGGATAGGCAATTGAAGCTTGGAGGTGGTGGTGGTTGTCAACATGTTCCACACTGCAAATGCGGAATCAAAGTTAGAAGCAAGCATAAGATATTCTTTAGGAAGTGTGCTTCTAATGGCCTCAAGGGCTTGTGCATTGGCCCCTATATGCTTGCTATCACTAAGGTAGGATTCCTTGATAATGGCAAGGTGAACCTTATAACCTAGGGTTTGTAGATAAATGGACATCCTAGTCTTCCAAACAACAATGTTGGAAGGGTCAAACATAGGTGGGGTCATGAAGTCCATGGATGTAAACTATATGTGTGCAAACAAATATATGCAAATGCAAATGTAGATTAGCTAAACAAAAGATCTCACTCCTACGATGTTAAGCCTAAGTATCAGGAGCGTAGGCTCTGATACCAATTGAAATCACCTAGGGGGGGTGAATAGATGATATGGCTAATCTATAAACTAAATGCGCTAAATGCGGAAGCTTAAAAACTAATTTGCAACACACTTAATACAACCAACAAGTGTAGCCAAATTCCCCGTGAAGGGCTCTGGACTAACTTCTCTTGATTCCCCTAGATATGGGTTGAGGTGCTATATGAAGCTCTTGTGGTTAAGTACAAGTGAGGCACACAAGCACACAAGCATATAAGAGATAGGCAATATGAATCAATGCTCAAACACAAGCAAATAGATATGATGCTATGAATGATGCTATGCACAAATAAAAGAGAGAGAGTTAGAGAGACAATGGATCAAACGCAAACACAAGGATATGTTTCGAGGTTCGAGCCCCTAGCTCAACGTCCCCGCCTTCACCGAGAAGGATTTCTAATCCACTATCTTGTCCACCGAGGACTCCTACCGAGGGAACCTCCACCGAGGAGGATTTGTACAACAAGGGAGTACCGAACTCCTCTCTCAAACACCGCCTCACAACCGAGGGGTAGGCCCGTAGCCAAACAACCACAAATCACCTCTACCGAAGAGGGATACAAACCAAACTCCACCTCTCACTAGAGGGAGCAAACCAACAATCTCAACCTCTACCAAAGAGGGAGCAAACCAATCACCCGATCAACCTCTACCAAGGAGGGATACACAAAGAGCAAGGGTGTTTACAACTTGGAGGCTACAACAACCTCAAACAATCTCTTTTTCCACTAAACAATAATCCTAATAGAATAGGATGGTATGATAGCTCAAGTGTGAAAAAACTAGAGTTTTGAAAACAAAAACTCAAAGAAAAATACTTGGGAAAACTCTTGGTAAAAGATATAAATGAAGAACAAACCAAATCTCCCAAAATTCTATTTTCTTTGATTTTTCAAAACCCTAAAACAAAACAAAGATGAAATCTTTTGAGCTCTAAAACACTTTGAAAACTTCTTTTAAACTCTGAAAAAACTGGGAATTTTTCTTGTTAAAAACCTTGGCCAAAATCCCAAGCAATTGGGGTTTATATAGCCCAAACCAGAAAACTAACCGTTAGGCTGATCTGTCAGCCTGACAGGCTTGCGGTCGACCGGCCCGGTCGACCGCCAACGGTCAGAAAAATGACCGTTGGAGCAAACCGGTCGACCGTCCAGATACAGAGAGCAGGGCTCTCTGGTCCGGTCGACCGCCCAGATACAGAGAGCAAAGCTCTCTGGTCCGGTCGACCGACCGGCCGACCGGCCCTGTGTCTGCCAGACGTGCACAAGGCTGTGCACGTCGGTCGACTGTAACGGTCGACCGGCCCTTGGTTCGGTCGACCGCACGGTCGACCGACCTAGCCTGTCAGCCACAGTCTGGGTCAGAAACTGGGTCAGAAAAATAGTTAAAAATATTCTTAAAAATACTTTTATCTCTTCTAAAAATCCCCAAAAATAGTTTTATCATTTTGCATTGATATATAAACATGTGATAAAAATTTCAACTCAAATATCAAGCAATGTGAACTACTTTTGTCTTTTATCATTTTTATCAAAAACCAAAACATGTATTTTATCAAACTTAGATTTTTCAATAAGAAATCTGATTTTCCTAAAATTCATTTAAATACAAAAACATGATATTTAAACACATTAAAGCATGTTGCATATGGACATAAGTCCAATATACATGAAACATAAATCTATCATGGTTTTTGTCTTTAAATCCAAAAATATGTTTTGTTAAAAATACCAAAACATAAAACTACATGAATAGGTATGTCAAACTAAGTTTGTATAAGTCATGTAAGCATGTATGTATATAGAGCACATCTAATATACATAAAAATAAAGTAAACTTGTTTTGATCAACTATTCATGAAAACCAAATCCAAAATATAAAACTTGTGTGTGTTGTGAACTTGAGCATATCAACTATTCTTATCTTTACACATGGATCTAAAACACACTAAACTAAACTAGGATACTTAAGTCTTCTTGACGATCTTCCATCTTCAAGTCGACTTGGTCCAAACACATGATCCAACGAGCATGGCTAAGAATGATCTTGACGCTCGGGCTCGGGAATCACCAAGTGAAGGCTTCCAAAATCCTCTTTTTGAAGCAATCACTAACTAATATCTTGTTACATGATCTGTAACTAAAATCACAAGATTATTAGTAAACATAATTACATGAGTTAATCATCATTAAAACTAGAGAGGAAGGCCTCCGGGCCAACACTTCGTTGGTTGAACCTTGCCCGTGCAAGTTGCCGGGCCAGCCCAACCCATTTGACACCCCAAGTTCGTTTATAGACTAGAAAGGACTCTCAATTGCTATATGGCCATAGATATAAAATAGTGTAAATGAAAATGCAACCAAAATTTTTTTAAAGAGAATAGACGCTAGGACATGGCTCAGCATTAAACAGATGGATTTGGTTTATGAGAAGTCCCATATTCAATTTGTGGCTAGAAAGAATAATATGATGATTAGCAAACAGCATCTCCCCTATTATAGAGTACTAGATTTTGATCACATGTGATAATCACAGAACTAAATGAAGATGTGTAAATCTGTGTGCAAATCTAGTGGTTTCTTGCATAGTGTAGCTGGACAAGGAGATAGGCAAATAGCAATCTGAGAAATGATGGTGCTTGTTCATAAAATGCAGTTCTTATCTTATAATAGGGGCATTTTTGTTAATCTCATATGAAGGTGGCCCACTCAACCTTAATTATTTGCATTGGATTCCTATTAAAGTTAACTGATATTAAGGGTGCCCATATTAAAGTCACATTTATATAGTTATTTGGTCACTTGAAATATAAAGGGTACCATGATGGAAAGGTTTATTTCAAGGGGACTTATTTGCAAATGTGCGACCCACTTTTCTCCTCCTGAAAAGAAACAAAACTTACGCTCATTTGATGATTGAGAATCCATCGGGAAAAGAAACTGTGGGTTTTGTGAAAGGAAAAGGAGCAGAGAAAAGAGGATCCTTTGCAAGTTAGGGTTTGCAGATTCAAGAGCAAGGAATCAAAGTCTTCTCCAACCTTCATCCAATATTCACCAATGGCTTCAGGTATGGTGATTTAAAGTATTGCATAAGTTAGGGTTTTGATCTATTATTCTTGAGATGTTTTATTGATTCTTGATCCATGGTTTCAATTTAATCCGCATTATAGATGTATAATATTTCCAACATTTGGTATCAGAGCCATGATTAAAGAATCAATACATCTTGGATTTAGGAATTATGAAAAGTTAGGGTTTTTGATTAACGATTCAATTTTTGATCATTTTAATTGTACAATTTGTAGAGGATTTAATAGCCCTAATATCATGTTCATATTCCTCTAATATGCAATTAATAGGGATCAAAATTTAGGATTTTAGAAACCCTAATTTTCCCTAATTTTCCCGATTTTTCCCTAAAATTTTGGAATCGGGTGATAATCTGGAACTGCTCTTCGGTAACTGTTTCGTGGAGTATTAGTCGACTATAGTTATGGATTAGTCGACTAATAGTCCATCCAGAAAGTTACCCGACTCTCTGTTTCTAACAGGAGTCGACTTGTGTTTGGGATTAGTCGACTAGTAAAGTGTATAGTCGACTAACCATTTTGCCAAGTCGACTAATATTTTAACCGAGAGTTTGGCTTCTAACAGGAGTCGACTAATAATATTTGTAGTCGACTGATAAAATATGTAGTCGACTAATCATATTGGTATAGTCGACTAACCTTTGTTTTCCCTAGTCGACTAGACCTAAACGTGTAGTCGACTTGACTTGACCCAAGTCGACTAATAATTCTATGTAGTCGACTAATTGTTGCTTAATTCAATCATTAATGTTTGTTAACACATTTAAGCTATTGTGTTAATATTGATTGATGTTTGGTCAAGTAATGTATTGTAGTATTATGGCATTACACAAATAAAAGGATTAGAGAATATTATTGGTTAGTTTTGTATTCATAAGGCTTATTGATTTAGTAGTTGCCAAAGTGACCTAGGTTAGTAAATCTTATGAATATATAACTACATAAAAGACTTGTCAATGTAAGTGACATTAAAGACAATAATATTCTCGATGGCGGTTCTAATTAGGAGATTGGGACTGGCCCAAAGAAAAGTCTCTTTCAAATAATTATGAACCGGATAGGGTAGTATAATTTATGTAACTTAGTGGTGTGGAATTGGATACCCAAAGGTAACATGACTTACTAACTAAGTGACATAAATTATATTAGACCTACATAGGTGATAAAAGTTCTCACCTAAAGAGTGAACACTAGATATGCTTAGGTTTCGCCCAAAGGAGAAATCAAAGTGATATCAATAGTTCATCTTAATTAAATTTAAAACTTGTATTGATTCGAGGCATTAATGTGAGCTTGTCCTATTATGTTTCAGTGAACGTCCCTACTTCCCTCCACACTCATGCCACTAGCATTCCAGCCTTGGACGGTACAAACTTCTCAGAATGGTTTGAACATGTACAGTTTACACTGGGTGTCCTAGACCTAGACATGGCCTTAATAGTTGACAAACCTGATGAAGTAACTGCTGAGAGTACAGCAGAACAGGTCAGCCATGCAAAAGCTTGGGAAAGGTCTAATAGGCTCAGTCTAATGTTCATTAAGATGACCATAGCTAATAACATCAAGACTTCACTCCCTCCTACAACTAAAGCATCTGAACTGTTAACTGCTGTCAAAGACCGATTTAAGTCAGCAGATAAGTCATTAACTGGTACCTTAATGGCTGAACTTACCACCATGAAATATGATGGTAATAGAGGAGTTCAGCAACACATTCTAAACATGTCTGATAAGGCTGCTAAGCTAGGATCACTGGGTATGAAGGTTGATGAGTCCTTCTTGGTTCAATTTATCCTCAACTCACTTCCTTCACAGTTTGGGCCATTCAAGATCCACTACAATACTCATAAGGATAAGTGGAACTTAAATGAGCTAACTGGTATGTGTGTTCAAGAGGAGGTGAGACTGAGGCAAGAAGGACAGCACTCAGTGTTGGCAGTAACTTCAAGGGGTATCCATAAGAAAAGTAAATATGGAAGAGGTAAGAGATTTTCATCAAATAAAGGAAATGACCATGGGGAAAGTAGCCAAGGTCATAGAAAAGCTTTCACTGTCAAATGCTACTTCTGTGGCAGAAAAGGACATGTGAAGAAGGACTGCAACAAGAGGAAAGCTTGATTCGAAAAGAAAGGTACAAATCTTTCTTTTGTATGTTATGAATCAAATCTTGCTGAAGTTCCTTCTAACACTTGGTGGATAGACTCTGGAGCCACAACTCATATAACTAATTCAATGCAGGGATTCCTTACAACCAGGAAACCGAAGGAAAGTGAGAGATTCGTCTTTATGGGGAACCGTCTCAAAGTGGAGGTCGAATATGTTGGTGTTTATCGACTACTCTTGGAGACGGGTCATCAGATGGATCTTGAGGATACTTTTTATGTACCTTCGATTTCAAGAAACTTAATGTCATTATCCAAATTAGATGTTTTTGGATATTCTGTTTTGTTTAGTTGTGGAAAACTCTCTTTAATGTATAATTCAATTCCGGTTGGACATGGAATTTTATGTGATGGTTTATATAAAATTTCATTGAATGATGAGTTTGCACAATCTTTATTATCTCTGCATATGAATATTGGTATTAAACGTGGCTTGATAAATGAAAAATCCTCAAACTTGTGGCATAGGAGACTGGGGCATATCTCCAGGGATAGAATAATAAGATTAGTGAAGACTGGGATTTTGGATAACCTAGACTTCACTGATTTTGATGTGTGTGTGGATTGTATTAAAGGAAAAAAACCAAACACACTAAGAAAGGTGCCACAAGAAGTAAAGAACTCCTTGAAATAATTCATACAGATATATGCGGACCACTCTCCATTCCATGTTTTACTGGAGAGAGGTATTTCATTACCTTTATAGATGATCTATCACGTTATGGTTATGTTTATCTAATTAATGAAAAGTCTCAGGCTGTTGACATCCTAGAGGTGTTCATTACAGAAGTCGAGAGACAATTAGATAGAAAGGTTAAAATCATTAGATCAGATAGAGGTGGTGAATTTTATGGTAGATATGATGAGTCAGGACAACATCCTGGTCCATTTGCCAAATTTCTAGAAAAGCGTGGCATTTGTGCTCAATACACAATGCCAGGTACGCCTCAGCAGAACGGTGTTGCTGAAAGGCGGAATAGAACTCTTATGGATATGGTTAGGAGCATGTTGAGCTTCTCAAATGTACCCAATTCATTGTGGAATGAAGCCTTAAAGACTGCTATGTATATCTTGAACAGGGTTCCTAGTAAGGCTGTCCCAACAACTCCTTTCGAGTTGTGGACTGGTAGGAAACCCAGTTTAAGACACTTACATGTTTGGGGTTGTCCAGCAGAGGCTAGAATTTATAATCCACAAGAAAAGAAATTAGACTTAAAAACCATATCTGGATATTTCATTGGTTATCCAGATAAGTCTAAGGGATACAAATTTTATTGTCCTAACCATAGTACAAGAATAGTTGAAACTGGTAATGCCAGATTCCTGAAAAATGGTGAAATTAGTGGGAGTGTTGAACCAAGAAAGGTAGATCTTGAAGTGGTAAGGGTAAATATCCCAATACCTTTTCCTTCAAGAGAGATTGTTGTACCTCAGCTTGATCATCAAGTTGAGATTCCAGAACAACAAGTTAATGTTGGTTCACCACTCCATGAGGATATTCCCATTGAAAATATAGTAGAACCACCACAACCGGCAGCTTTGAGAAGATCTCAAAGGGAAAGAAGATCTGCCATTTCAGATGACTATGTGGTGTATCTACAGGAATCTGACTATGATATTGGGATTAATAAAGATCCAGTTTCATTTTCACAAGCCATAGAATGCAATGATTCTAGTAAATGGGTTGATGCTATGAAAGATGAGTTGAAATCTATGGACCAAAATCAAGTCTGGGATCTCGTTGAATTGCCTTATAACTGTAAGAAAGTCGGGTGTAAATGGGTCTTTAAGACCAAGCGCGACTCTAAAGGCAATATCGAACGATATAAGGCTAGACTTGTGGCCAAAGGTTTCACTCAGAAAGAAGGCATTGACTATACAGAGACCTTCTCTCCAGTATCAAAGAAGGATTCTCTTAGAATCATTATGGCACTTGTAGCTCATTATGATTTGGAGTTACATCAAATGGATGTGAAAACTGCTTTTCTTAATGGAGATTTGGATGAGGATATCTACATGGAGCAACCTGAAGGGTTTGCAATTAAAGAACAAGAACACTTGGCTTGTAAATTAAAGAAATCTATATATGGACTTAAACAAGCTTCCAGGCAATGGTATATAAAGTTTAACGATACCATTACCTCTTTTGGATTTACAGAAAACACTGTTGATCAGTGCATATATCTAAAGATCAGTGGGAGCAAGTTTATTTTTCTGGTTCTGTATGTAGATGACATCTTGTTAGCCAGTAGTGATCTTGGTTTGCTGTATGAGACTAAAAGTTATCTTACCAAGAACTTTCAGATGGATGATATGGGTGAGGCAGCATATGTGATTGGCATAGAGATCTTCAGGGATAGATCTCGAGGATTGCTAGGATTGTCTCAGAAAGGATATATCAATCGAGTCTTGGAAAGATTCCATATGGAAATGTGTTCAGTCAGTCCTGCACCCATTCAGAAGGGTGACAGATTAAGTGGTAGCCAGTGTCCCAGAAATGACTTAGAAAAGGATCAAATGCAGAAAGTTCTGTATGCATCAGCTGTTGGGAGCTTGATGTATGCAAGCACTTGTACCAGGCCGGATATCAGCTTTGCTGTTGGGATGTTGGGAAGATACCAGAGCAATCCAGGAATGGAGCACTGGAAGTTAGCTAAGAAGGTTATGCGGTATCTTCAAGGGACGAAGGACCATATGCTCACATATAGGAGATCTGATCAGTTGGAGGTGATCGGCTATTCAGACTCAGATTTTGGTGGTTGCCCAGATAGCAGGAAGTCTACTTCAGGCTTCATTTTCTTGCTAGCAGGTGGGGCAATCTCGTGGAAGAGTGTGAAGCAGTCCATTATTGCTTCATCCACGATGGAGGCTGAGTTTATAGAATGTTTTGAAGCCTCGAATCATGCATTATGGTTAAGGAATTTCATCTCAGCACTTGGTGTAGTTGACTCTATTGCCAGGCCGCTGACGATATATTGTGACAATACAGCAGCCGTATTTTTCTCTAAGAATGGTAAGTACTCTAATGGTTCTAGACACATAGAACTTAAGTACTTGGTGGTTAGAGAAAGAGTTGAGAAACAAAAGGTGTCAATTGTAAATATAAGTACCACTTTAATGGTTGCTGATCCAATGACAAAGGGATTGCCTCCAAAGACATTCAAGGAACATGTTGTAAGAATGGGTCTTTTGGGCAATCTGTAAATGTGTATTTTGGTACTTATGTAATTGACATTATTGTACAAATAAAAGTTTGTTTCTGTGTTTCCTGTTATCCAATTATGTGTGCACATATTATGTTTGGATGTTTGTTAAACAGGAAATGTCTTTACAAGACAATTACAGGGGTCATTTTGGTTATGGACTCAATTAGTAAGGGTTATCAATGTTGTGGTACATAGAAGGGAGTATGACGTGGATGTTGTATAACCGCTATGACTCGCATTGGTGGTCCAAGCTAATTGCAGTATTACAGTTTTTCATATTTGGGCTTATCAGTTGTTGTTTTTAAAATTCGTGCACGTGTCAAAGTTTTTCAGTATGGAATCCAATGGAGTCAAAATGTTTTGAAAATGAGTCATTTCTTTTATTTATTTTCTAAAGTTTTAACCTAATCGGTTAGTGGCCCAAGTGGGAGAATGTTAATCTCATATGAAGGTGGCCCACTTAACCTTAATTATTTGCATTGGATTCCTATTAAAGTTAACTGATATTAAGGGTGCCCATATTAAAGTCACATTTATATAGTTATTTAGTCACTTGAAATATAAAGGGTACCATGATGGAAAGGTTTATTTCAAGGGGACTTATTTGCAAATGTGCGACCCACTTTTCTCCTCCTGAAAAGAAACAAAACTTACGCTCATTTGATGATTGAGAATCCATCGGGAAAAGAAACAGTGGGTTTTGTGAAAGGAAAAGGAGCAGAGAAAAGAGGATCCTTTGCAAGTTAGGGTTTGCAGATTCAAGAGTAAGGAATCAAAGTCTTCTCCAACCTTCATCCAATATTCACCAATGGCTTCAGGTATGGTGATTTAAAGTATTGCATAAGTTAGGGTTTTGATCTATTATTCTTGAGATGTTTTATTGATTCTTGATCCATGGTTTCAATTTAATCCGCATTATAGATGTATAATATTTCCAACAATTTTTACTTGGAACTAATGAGAACTGAGAAGTAATACAAATTAAGTATACATTATTGACTGACAAGTCTCTGCAATATTCCCATCACTCTCTCTCAATCTTACCGTCCACACACTGTCAATAATAATTTTCAACAAACAAACAAACAAACAAACATATTTAGTGAAGACCGAGCCATACGCCACCAAAAGAGGAAAAAGAAAAAAGAAAAATAAATAAAAACAGAAAAAAGAAAAAGAAGAAGAAAAGATCTTAACCTAATCACCCACAACTAACTTGCACTTTGAGCTAATAGTCAGAATTCGAATCAATTGGGGGCCCAAACGCTTCACTTTGTTTCATGTATGCGAGTCACATACACATATTATACGAGGATCAATTTCGCGTTGACACATGAAAAAGATATCAGGTTTCAGGTTATAAAGCTTTAACCCTCTTATATTATATTTACGTGTAAATACGGGATTGACCCTCTTATAATATTTATGTGTGGCTCACACATATGGACCGCACTTTGGTCTCTGAAAATACCATAACAGAGTAATATCATAAATTACGGTAATAAAATTACTGCGAAACTTTATTGTTATACTGCCCATTATATATCCCACCCTTAGTATGTACAAATTTATCTGATTCAAAAATCATTTTAAATCCTTTCTTACTAAATATTGATCCAGAGATCAGATTCTTGCGGATATCTGGAACATGTAGCACATCGTTCAGAGTAAGCTCTTTCCTCGATGTCCTCTTCAGGATGACCTTTTCTTTTCCCTCAACCTTGGAGACGGCTGAGTTTCCCATGAAGAGTTGCTCATCTTGCTCTAGTTTATGTTATTCAGAGAATAATAATTTCTCAAAGCAGATGTGCCGAGTAGCCCAAGTGTTTACCTACCAATCCTTATTGTTGGTCGTCAGATTCACTTCTGACACCACAGCTGAAAGGCTTGGCGACGCATGGTCGGTCAGGTTTGCCTGTGAATGTTTCTTCTTGTTCTTTTTGAGACGGCTGCGACATTCATTCGCCTTATGCCCTTCTTTGTTGCAGATGTAGCAAGTTCCATTGAAGCGCATGTTCTTGCCTTCAAGGCCTTGCCTTTGTACCCTAGGGCAGTCTTCTTCCGCTTTAAGCCTTTAGAAGTAGACGCTTTTCCCTTTGAGTCTTCAATCACATTGGTGTTGTCTTCAAAGGAGTTCTTACTGCTCCTTTTTCTCGGACTTTCGGTTGTCCTCCTCAATCCGAAGCCTCACAATAAGATCTTCCAACTTCAGCTCCTTGCGCTTATGTTTCAGGTAATTCTTGAAATCTCTCCACGCAGTTGGGAGTTTCTCCACAATAGTAACAACCTGAAAAGTTTCAGGTAGATTCATACCTTCAGCCTCTATCTCGTGCAAGATAAGTTAGAACTCTTGCACCTAACTGATCACAGTCTTATTGTCCACCATCTTGTACTTCAGAAATCGTCCTACAATGAACTTCTTGGTACCGGCATCCTCAGTCTTGTACTTCTTATCAAGATTGGTCCATAACTTCTTTGCCGTTGTGATAGGACTGTAGACATTGTAAAGAGAGTCATCCAGTCCATTCAAGATATAGTTTCAGTAAAGGAAGTCACCTTGAGTCCATGCATCGACTGCGAGGACTGAGTACCGATTAGTTCCGGGTTCTGGTGGATCCTCTTGTAGGAATTTGGCCAGATACAGAGTGGTCAAGTAGAAGAGCATCTTCTGTTGCCACCTCTTAAATTCTGTGCCATCAAATTTTTCTGGCTTCTCCGGCTTCGGATTAGAAAGTGGAGTAGGCATCAAAGTTTGGATCTGCATGTTTGGTTCCTTACTTGAGTTGTCTTGATTAGTCTCAGATATTTTCTGCAAGTTCAAGCAGAACAGAAATAATTAACTTCAAGATAATTGTCTTAAGAATGTTGGTCACTAGGATTAATCTAACAACTAATCAATATCACCGATCTACTTGGCCAGGTCGGTGAATATCATCAAGTGAGAGGTTTTCCGTTCAATAGAATGTTCCTTAATTTAAAGAACCGCCTTTCAATTACCTTCCTTGTTAAACACCAATTAGACTGGTATGAGTCAGTCTCAATATACTGAATATCAGTATAACCCCTGTATAAAGAAAATTAATTCACTTATATAGTACTTGGAGTGAGCTATGTTTATAGCGCTCTTTAAGACAATTATGTATGTCCTACTGGACGCTCCCAAGATACAACACTCCTTCACGGTATTTGGATAGCAGTACCAAATCACCGTACGGACCTCTCGGAGGGATAAATCCACATCCGAACCCGAATGAATGTTTGCAACGGTTCGCTCTGAACCGTTCGCGGTGGTTTTCTGTCAGCCGTTGCGCTGATTCAGTTTCGATCCAGATGGCGGAGCGCGGTGCGATCCGCAGTGCCCCATACATACCCGTGAGACCTGGTTCAAATAGGGAACCCGAACCCGGCTCCGGCTCCGGCGCCACGCGCGCGGGCATGATTTCCCACTAATCACGCGCGAAAACTCCAAGTACCCAAAGGGCACACCCTTTGGTCCCATTTTTCTCTATTTAAACACTTCAAACTTCCATCCCATGGTCAATGTGGGACTAAATATTTTTAGCTACCTTTAGTCCCTTTTTGGCTTTGAATTAGGCAAACTTTAGACTTGAATATCTCATTCATTCGAAGTCGGAATTGAACATGTGAGTATACTACGTTCATCCCCAATGGAAGGAGAACACACTCCAACCATTATCCAATTGATTCTATTAACGGATCTCGCCGTAATTCAACTCAAAGATTCACATTTAATTCTTCATATTTCCCAACAGTTACTTCCCAAGCAACAGGGGTATTAGACAAGGTGTGACTGCTTATCCCCTTACATTTTTGTTTTGGTGATGGAGTTTCTTTCAATTCAAATGGACCTATCAGTTGAAACTGGCACAATGAAACCTATGAAGAAGCGAGGGTAAAGGGAGGTTACCTGTCTCTTATTTGCTGATGACGTGCTTATATTCTCCAAGGGCTTCTGTTGATTCTCTGAAGGCAATTGACTCAGTTCTTGACCAGCTAGCAACTAATACTGGTTTAGCTATTAACAAGTCTAAGAGCAAGATATTCTTCAGTAGAGGCTGCAATAACAAAGATGCACTGAAGGAAGCTACTGGAATAGTTGAAGGAAGAATGCCCACAAAATATCTTGGTATCCCTTTATCTGTTAACTACTTGAAGGCCAAGAACTACTCTGCACTAATTGACAAATGTAGGGGGGAATTGAGGCTGGATGGCTGCAACTTTATCTTTCTCTGGGAGAGTAGAGCTCATCAAAACATATTTAGAGACGACCGAGCCTTACGCCACCAAAAGAGGAAAAAGAAAAAAGAAAAATAAATAAAAACAGAAAAAAGAAAAAGAAGAAGAAAAGATCTTAACCTAATCACCCACAACTAACTTGCACTTTGAGCTAATAGTCAGAATTCGAATCAATTGGGGGCCCAAACGCTTCACTTTGTTTCATGTGTGTAAGCCACACATACACATATTATAAGAGTCAATTTCGCGTTGACACATGAAAAAAAATATCGGGTTTCAGGTTACAAGGCTTTAACCCTCTTATATATATCATATTCACGTGTCAATACAGAATTGGTCCTCTTATAATATGTGTGCGTGCTCACACATATGAACCGAAGTTCAAATGCTTTGTTCTCTGAAAATACCATAACACAGTAATATCATAAATTACGGTAATAAAATTACAGTGAAACTTTATTGTGAAACTTTATTGTTATACTGCCCCCTATTGGAATACTCTCTATTTCTAGCAACAAGACTACTGATCAAACCCACGCAGCAAAAAGAAAACAGTGAAGGATCGAGCAAACCTGCACTACAATTGCATCAACCTACTCACTTGGCTGTAGACTCGTGTGAAACACAAAAAACAGAAAATGGTATTTTTCTATAATCAAGTGTATTATATATACAAATTTAATTACACAGCAGGATGATACCCAGGATTTATAGGCAAGTCTGCATTCTGTGCATATCTTCGCGTACCCCATTCTTGGCAGCACTCCAGTGCAAGCCGGAAAGCGGTCCCCAACCCAGCACAATAAGCACACCTGCATGCCAGAAATTTTTCCTAAGATGAAAGTGAGTTGAGCATATAAGTTCTCAGACCTAGCTGAGCAGGGAAAGTGCAACGATAAACAATAGCTTTCCCTGATACATGGTAGATATTGTGAAACAAAATCGTTGCAGTTAAGTGGTGAAGTGTTATAAACTAGATGACGCTATACAAAATGTGTCCATCCAAACAGCTCAACAAAGTTGAAATAATAGTATGGTTGCAAATGTAATCACAACAAATTTCTCAGCCAAAAGAATTCTAGTTAAGTTTGTGTGGTTCCCATGTGTTTCCTCATTGTATGACCCATTTCAGAGGCACCCCGCTTTTATGGTCATAAATGATGATCCAGAGCATAATTAGATACTCCAATTTTATCTGACTAGAAAATAGGCAAGGAACTTGGAAACCTGCCCCCACTCCCCGGGATTGATAAGTCGCAGAAAACATAGCTGAGTGGGGAAGTAGAGAGATCATGTGAAAATCAAGGAAGAACGCGAATGATGAAATCCTCACATGCATAATGAACAAGTGAAAAGGTAAGTATCTTAGTACCTATAATTGAAACAAATTACACCCATAGCATTATGTAACTTTCCTACCACAAACAGTGCAGTTAGACCACCATGCTTGATCATGAGATAGGCACACAGGACACTGCATACTCCCTGTATATGCTTGGCAGTCCGGATTATAGAAAAGAGAATGGAAAGTGAATTCCCCTCTGACATCCCCTTGTCTTTTTTTTTTTTTTTTTTTTAATATTAGGCCGTAGTCGGACTTGAACGTAGGACTCCCCATAACCCACTCCCACCTTTTAAGAGTAAGCCAAGCCTCACTAGCCTGACCTCTCCTTGTCATATAGGAGTGTCATAGTCATTTTTCTATCCTTAATCCTTTCGCTCTCTTTAAATTCCATCAGTTCCACTCTTTGACTGAAAAAAAGGAAGTGAGGATTTGGGAATTTAAAATAATCTTCCCTATCAGCATTTCTGTGATTCCAGTTGCCACTTTCCTAGTGCCAACAAGGTTTGGCTCTTGAAAGGTGAAATCTAAACCCATTTCCCGAAATCAGGATTTTAAATGGAATGATCAGTTTTCAATTCCTTTACCTAAACAGAACTGCCAAATAAGTCTCTAAGGTTTCAGTAGGCAATAGCTTCCCAAGTCTACAAAGCCCAAACAAAAAAAAAATACTGGTTTAACAAAGGCCAAGAAAAGGCATGTTATATTATTTTACACTGTAATTTTAATGAATGATAACATCAGGAATGGACGAACTGATTATGCCATTCACCACACTTTTAAAATAATATAACAGATCAAACTGGTAAATTGTGTTTATGTACCAGTATAAAAGCTAAGAAAGGACCACAGGAAGAATAATTTTGCCATCATCTCATGCCCTCATCAACTTTATAACCACATTGCCCATTTATCCACAAAAATCAATTATATCATCCTAGACTCGCTATGCCACGAGAAAAAGAAAAGCAAAGGAAATCAAGGTAGTTTATGGCCCCAACTAAACAAGAGAAGTGGAGGAGAATTGCTGTTCTACGATAGAAGTAGGGTAAAAGGAATTTCAAGGCCCAAAACTGGAAATATGTGCACATGGTTACTTCCTGTCCAGAAAAATTTTACATGTAGGCAATTGGAACAGATACCAAAAAGATACATGTATAATGACAACAGTAACAACATCATTTCCCAAGCTTTTTGGGTTTCTTACATGAATACTTTTTTCATGAATCATCTTTGTTAAAGGTCACCTCATCCATCAAATTAGCAAATACCATACCTGGTTTTAGAGCCCAATACATGTCCCTTTGTCCATCTGTAGAGCTAGTTGCCTGTTCAACCAATCATATTACGCTTCCTAACTTGAACACTCATTGAGTCATTGGTCTTCGATTCACATGTTCACAACATGCTCAAATAATTTCTCATGTTATCCTCAACTAAAGCAACCTCTAACTTCTTAGAAATCACTCATTTCTTGCCCTAACTGTTATGGGGTTGCCTCACATCCATGTACATCCATGTCAACAGTCTCATTTTGGCTCCGCTTGATCACATATGCCTCCATCCCCTCCTCATTTTGCATCAAAACTCCATGGAATGTGTTGCATGCTCTTTAGCCTATTTTTTGTCCATGAAACAAACATTACACCCAGTAGCAGTATAGCACTACATACCTCTACCCATGGTAGAGGAAATTTTGGAGGCTTGATAGAGTTTGTGGCATGAGCATGCATATAGGTTTTTTTACCATCCCCTCACATGGCCATCAAGGTTATATAAAATGACATTCACTTGTTCGAAGTCATCTTTACTAGGAATCTGGCACCAATTCATAGTGCTGTGGACTTTTTTCTGAGTTTTCTTGACCTCAAGTAAAGCTCCATTGTCATTTGATGGAAGGCGGCCTAGATGATAATGACAACGATTTTGGGCAGCTGTCCTCCATCAAATTTTTAGGCCAGCTGTGTGTGCGGGGGTTGGGTTGGGTTGGGTTGGGGAGAATGCTTTATGAAATCAAATGCACGTTCATACTTTGCATAACTTTTTTGGTATTAGCCTTTTGATCATATTCTAGGCCAGGAAATTCATTACTTCCATTTTCACAATACAATAATCCGAACACAAGAATCATTGTCTGAATTGTTTTGTTCTATCATTATTAGATTAATTTGGGTTTTCTATTTTGCCTTTATTTTAGTTCTGAAAATTTTGCCACTGTTTTGGAGTTGGTCTGTTTTTTTATCGTTAATATTATTATCATCATGTTTCTTCTTTTACTGCAAACCCTCACAGGTAACTCTACCAGGATTATCCTTCTGAAACCAACCCCTATTAACAACCTTCACTATTTTATTCTTGCTAATCATATACATTGATAAGACCTCACAGTAGTGCATGGATCCAAGAATTCTAATTGATTTAAATTCCAACAGAAAACAAGACAGGTTTATATTCATTAATCCTCAACTCACAGCACTCAGAGCAATGTTTTTCAGGAAATCTCTAAAGTCGTATAATGCCAGAGTGAAAAACTAGCCTCGACCTATCCATTTTAGTGCCATGGTAGCAAGCACATCCTTTAACTTATCCACTTAAGTGCCTGGATTATGACATGGCTGCGTGCTAGCTAACATTGCACTAAGAAGGACAAGTTAAGGGTTATTTTATTTTGTGTATTGAAAACAAAATAACCATACTTTTATTCGTTAAAATTCATTACTAGTTCAATTTTCATTCAACCTATTATGCAGAAGGACATATAGGCACGAAAATCTAGAAAAAAAGGTCAAGTAGGGAATAAACATTAGGGAAAGAGAAGTATGTTATTTCTCAAAACCACAAGGGTATATAGTGAAAACCCCATTTTGCAGAGAATAGGCAATAAATTTTGTGAGGGAAGCACTGAAACCACATACCTCTTCTCTTGCACGACCACAATAAGCTTTAACACTCTGGCAAAGTGGCATCCACTGACCACACCCTTAGAACTTATGATAACCCTCAATTAAATCAGATTTTTGCCTCAACATGCATGATATTTATTGCATGCTAATCCAATACAGATTGGAATTAACTTGAAGCATTAAGGAACCGGAAACTTCCCAAAAATATCTTTTAAGTAGGTTGCATAACTAGGGATAACAAGAAAACATTAAAATGATCCAAGTTAACAAGAAAGCAAGGTCAGCTTTCTACCCCACCAGTAATAAGACAATGAATGTTTGAACAGTGTGGCACCAAATGGGGAAATGTTTGAGATGCTATTGAAGGCAGTATCTACAAATCAGTTTTCATGACCTAATCCACAAAATTTGATGAAGAGCAACCGTTGACACAGAGTTGATAGAGAAGATAATTAAGGCATGGCGGTTTTTGGTGACAATGCCAGGTAAGCCAAGGTCAATGCAAGATAGTTATGTAATGCAATCTAAGGTTTAGATTGGACAAAAGAGGATGGACTAAGGGATGCTTAAAAGATGGAAATAGTTAAATGCATTGGGATGACGTCCGGAAAATCAATAAAGAAAGACAACGAAATGAAACAGGGAAAAGTTTGAGATTGGTTTAAAAGGGAGTTTATGTATTATGCAGAATTGTAATAGAATAGTGAGAAAGAGAAATGAAGAGAATAAATAGAGGAAGATGAGAAAAGATAAAAATATATAGAGGAAGATCACAGTGTTCACAAAACACTAATTCTAATCTAATAATGTAACACCCTGAAAATTTTTAAACTAATTAACATTACTTTTTATGCATATTTTGATATGTCTAAGCTTTTTGACTATTGGAAAGTTATCTGTATTTCAAATTTTGGAGACATAGCTATTAGAATAGATTTAAATGATCAAATTTTCATTTTTGGCAAAGCTATACATCAATTGTTTCTTGCTAGATTAGTTGACTTATCATATACATAAGTCGACTAGGCTAATAGTGAGATGTGTGTGTATGTCTCTATTTTGTTCTCTAAGTCAACTAATCTGACGTATGAGTCGACTAGTCTGTGTTTACAGAATCTTGTATCGGAGTATCTGATACTGTTAGTCGACTAGTCAGGAATTTTAGTCAACTAGTCTGAGTATCAGTCGACTAGTCTGGTTATTAGTCGACTAGTCTGGTTATTAGTCGACTGGAGAGCTCTCATATTCAATTAGTGAGTTTCTGTTTTGATCTATTAATCGACTTATCTGAGACATAAGTTGACTACTCTGCTTCTATATTGATCGATTGGTTTCTGATTTAATCCATTAGTCATCTATCATTTGTATAAGTCGACTTGGCAGCTTTAAACAAGTTTTTCTTTTAAAACAAAAAACTATTGGTGAGGAGATCAAGTTGAACTTTTCTTCTTCAAAGTAAGATATTTGTGTTTGATGGGTTGGGTTTGTTTTGGGGCCTTAGGTTTAACCCAATAAGAGGACATAAGAGTCCCAATAACCCATTAATATAAATATAATCTTGAGATTTGAACTTTCATTTTGGATTGAGATTTGTAGAGAGAAGCTTAGGGATTTTCTCTTAGTGTAAGGATCAGTAAGAAGTTAGTTTCTATTAAGCTTTCACACACCAAACCACCTTCCTCTTGCTTGACAAGGCAAGTTTACATTTCTTAGTTGTTTTCATCATGTTCATTATGCTTAGGATTTTCACCATGTTTAAAAATAAGATTTTAGTTTCTAACATGTTTAGAATCATGTAAATAAATTATATGTTCATCACTCGATTAAGATCTTGCTCCCACATAAGTTTGAAGTAGATCGCATGCATAAAACTATAATTTTTATAAGATCTAAAAAAGAGATAACTAAAAGTATAATTTTTAACTTGATAATATGCTTAGATTTAATTGAGCTTATTATATGTTCACTAAGTGATTGGTAACTTGAACCCATATGAGTTTGGATTGATTCGTGTGTATAAAAATGAGATTTTTATGAGATTAAGGAAACAATAAATAAAAATGTGATTTTTAGTTGGTAGAGATGCTTAAATATAAGTAAGTGATTAATCAATCCCCATGTTATGATCTCCATGTTGTGTATAATTTACTATGAATTAACCCCATATTGCGTATGCACTGGAAATGATATGAACATGATTTTGTGACATATCGATACGTATATGTTTATATATAATATTCATTCGTAGTTGGGAGAGAAAGCAAATGGTATATGTGGTATTCATTCGTAGTTGGTGGAGAAAGCGAATGGTACGCGATTGTTTAGTGTGTTATTCATTCGTAATTGCAGAAGGAAGCGAATGGTACGTGATTGTTTGTGTGTGTGTTATTCATTCGTACTTGGGGGAGAAAGCGAATGGTATGTGATTATTTATATATGGCATTCATTCGTAGTTGAGAGAGAGAGTGAATGGTACGCGATTGTTTGTGTGGTATTCACTCGTAATTTGAAGAGAAAGTGAATGGTACGCGATTGTTTGTGTGTGATATTCATTCATAATTGGGAGTGAAAGCGAATGGTATATGTGTTATATTCATTCGTAGTTGGGGGTGAAAGCAAATGATATACGTGTGTTTTGTATAAAAGATAGGAAGATGATATTATTCCTAAAGAGTTCTAGGTTGTGCACGGGGTTCAATGCCCTTGATGGATATTATTATCATTAGCGATTTGTAATATACATATTGTGCACAGACACATTTATCATGATTTTCCACCATAGCCATTACACATCATTTCTTATATCATATTATATGTTTATTACTTGTTTCATATATATATGATATCTTTTGTTTGTCTCCTCGACCTAGTACTGGGTCAGCGTCAGGATCTGTTGGAATTCCCTCATGCGCAAAAGGGTGCGAGAGGTTCACGAAGAGGTGCTAAACTCAAGAGGCATGGCTAGTTCAATTATGAAGGGTTGCACGATTTTTCAAGGGATGTTTTGGAGAGATGTGTGCATTAATTGATAGCAACTTTTGAGGGACTATTTATATGGAATAGATTTCTCATATGAAGGATAAGGGGCCTCACATAAGATCAGAAAGACAGGAAGAGAAAGGAAGAGAGAGTGTGCATTGAATTTAATCTCTAAGCTTCTTCTTTGATATCTCTCAAGTATTTTTTTTTCTTAGGGTGTGAGAGTGTGTTCATTGTAATTGACGATTATTATAGTGAATTCAGCAGACTCGGACAGAGGACGTAGACTGGTATTTGGTCGAACCTCTATAATTATGTTGTGTTTGCGTTTGTGCATTACATTTCCTGTTTTTTCTTATTCTCGTCGTCTTGGTGCGCTTGTTTTCTCTTCCTCTTTTCCAACAAGTGGTATCAGAGCATTGCAATGAAAATTATGACATTTAAGTGCAAATGCCTAATGTTTAGTTATAATATTTTTCATGGCAATAGATTAAACATTATTTAGACAGAGGTTTCACAATGGGGGTGTTTGGTTGCAAGGAAGTGAGCGGAAGTAAGAAAATGGGGAAGTATAATTGCTCACTTCCCTATCTATCCAAGCACCGGAAAAGGAAAATAAGAAAACCCTTTTTCCTTTTCTTTTTCGCTTTTACACAACAATTTTCTCACTTTCAGAGTGCTACAGTTAATTTTGTGGTCATGTAAATCTCATTTTAATAAGTTGTAGCACAAAACAGTTAATTTTTTGATCATGTAAATCTCACTTGCATTCTAATTACAGCCCATTTTTTATTTTTCTTAATTAATTTTTATTTTAATAATATTTTGCGGTTAACTTTGTGGTCAACTTTTCCACTTCCACTTTCACATTACCATCCAAACACTGAAAAGACAAAACATTTTTCAAACCATACTTCCCAACAACATCCAAACACCGAAAAACTTACTAATCAATTCTCAAATTTCAAAGAGAACTATTACCACTTCCTCACTTCTTCACTTCCTCACTTCCACCCTTAACCAAACAGACCCAATAACAAAGTGGTGAATATGTTTGAAGATTGTGTCTGACTTGGCTTCTGAATTTCCCTTCCTTTCCTCTGCACTGAAAACTTCTCTCTCGAAGTAGTTAAAATTAAGTCTTATGTGTTACTTTAAAAAGAGAGAAAGAGGTTACCGATAATAATGTTCACAGGTAGTGCAGAAACACCAAGGGAAACAGATATTAGCACATCAAGCAGAAGCCCTCCAATTAGAATGGCAAATGCAATCCAGAGGGGGCTAAAGCATCCCTGTTTAAGACAAAAGAGTAAGAAAATATACAGCAGCTTGAAATAAGCCAGCAAGTGGCAGTGAGTGTGGTGCTTGTAACAATGCATGATGTGATATGGCCTTCAGGATGAGTATATGATAATGAAATGATACTTTGAAGAAAAAAACCAATTGTCCTTCGTGGCTCAACCATAGTAACATAAATACCCTTGCACGACCTCCTCGTCCAATATTAGTCCCTCCATAGGCTGAGTCGACGCTCCATACGCAATAATTTGTCTGTTCCAAATAAATGGGAAACACATATTTACTAGACAGGTGAAGTCAGCTACATTCCAGTGGAGTTTCAATTGTTTATTCATTATAGTTCACTAAATAAATAAAAAATGCATGTTATTTTCATATTTGATTACAAATTTTGACATTACAACATGGTAGTGGGGAAGTGTCCAGTTAAACAAGTGCAATTTCCAATTTTCTAAGCAGGATAATTGAGCACAAGATTAACATCAGAAATACAGAAATAATAGGAACTTCCCTCCTCATTTTGATTTTATAAAAAATAATTACAGAAATTGATGCAGAAAATTAGCATGGTATGCAGCATTCTACAAACTAATATCATAATTTGAGTTCAAATGTAGATAACCTCCAAAAGGACAGCACACATCTTTCATATACTTACACTTGGTTGGGCATCTGGAGACGAGACATTTGCAGCCACTTGCCTAAAGAGAAAACATTAACCTATAAGATCAGTTCAAGGGCCTTGACAAGAAAAAACTATAAACTTCACAACACTTACTGGCATATTTCGCATTTGTTTGAACCTCTTGTTTGGAACCAAAGTTCTATGCAGGTCCGGTGCGCTTTTGCAAGCCCACCTCTGCACCTGCATCCTAGATCTATTAGAGGCTCTTCTGCTTGTTGCTGACAAACTCTGCTCCAGTTTAAACATGAAGCAAAGACTCAGTAATTTGGCAGTGATTAAACTAAATGGACCAGATAGAGAAATGAATAAAAGGTCTTGCAGTAATCAAGTCATAAAGCAAAGATGAACCACAAGTCAACATGATATGGTTACATGCTTACAAACAATATGTCAATGAAGGAATATTATCATAGTATAGTTTCAATAGAATAGTAAACTGATTGATGAAATGCTACAAATGAACTTCATTTATTAAAGTGAGGCAGGACTTAAGCAAAGAATCAAACAGCAGTTACCAAGCATCCTAAATTCCAAGAAGAAAGAGTTTTATTGGCCAGAATGGCTGGAATTGTTTATTTCATTATTTTTTATTTTTTTTTTTTTGGTGGGGTGGGGGGGGGGGGGGGGGGGGGGGGGGGGGCGAATAAAATAAAGAGTCTAAAACAACAATATTAACTATCCATCTCAAATCTCTGTTGTCTAAGTGCATAATTCTTTAACCCGTTAAGCTCTATTAAGAGCCATCACTACTAAATTAAAACATATTGTATTTTTTTTGTATTGCATTCATATGTTTTCTTTTTAGCTCTACCCCTAGCGCTCCTTTAACTACTGCATGGAAACAAAACCCTAGAAAGCATACTTTATTAGAGAGAGATCATCTGAATATATATAGAGAATACAAACGGGTATTGAGTTATGGGTAATATAAACCCAATAACCCAATTAACTTATTATCTAAACTAACACTCCTCGAGTTGAAGCATAGATATCTAACATGCCCAGCTCGTCACATAAGTTAGAAAATACCTGAGGTAAGACAGTTTTGATAAGAAAATCTGCTAACTGCTTCGAAGAATGGGTGAACTGGAAAGTAACCATCTTCTTGGGTCCAACCATATCTGACAAAATGGCAGTCAACCCAATGTGCTTGGTTCTTTTATGAAATATAGGATTCTGAACAATATAAATAGCAAATTGATTATCACAATGCATAAGCATTGGTCCAAACTGTCTAAAATCAAGCTCCGCCAGTAGATATTTTAACCAAATCATCTCACATGCAGTATGAGTCATGGTTCTATATTTTGCTTCTGCAACATCTTGCTTTTTACTTCTCTAAGTCACAAGATTTCCTCCAACAAATGTACAATATCGAGTAATTGACTATGTCTTCTCGATCACCAGCATAACCTGAATCAGAATATCTAAAAATGCATACATGTTCATATTTCCTATACACCAAGTGATGTAAAACGGGAGGATCGCAATCACCTTCAAACTAAAATTGAAGAAATAGGATTTTGAAAGAAGAAAAAGAAAAGAGATTAGAGTTTAAAGAAAAGAACCGGATAAATGTTGGGCTTCGCAACCCTTGCGCTAGCTTCACACCCTTTACACCGCAGGCTTCACACCTCTTACGCCACAAGTTTCACACCCTAATATTCAAGAGCACCCTCAAGAGAATTTAGCTGAAAAGTTTTTAATTATTCATTGTCCATCTTATTTATTGAGTTGAGCCTCTTTATATAACCTCTTACAAAGTAAACTTCCCCATCACAACCGATGTGGGACTAAATTTCATTAAAAATAACTAAACTCAAAAAAATTAAAATAAGACATAATCATCTAAGAATTGGTGATGTCCTCATCACCAAGTCTTTTCCTGGACAATCCTTCATATAAGCCAAAATTTTTAGCACAAATGACCAATAACCTACTTAGTACACCAACAACAAAAGTTATATTTGATCTAGTAACAGTGAGATAGATCAACTTCCCAATCAATCTTCTATATCTTCCCGGATCATCAAGCGTGTGACTATCATCAAACTATAATTCCATATTGGCTTTCATTAGAATGCTAGCAGGCTTGCACCCTTAAAAGTTCTACTTCCTCCAGAAGATCTAGAGCATATTTTAGTTGAGAAAGAAGTACACTATATTTTTAATGTGCAACTTCAATTCTCATAAAGTATTTAGGCCTTCCCATGTCCTTGTTATAAAATGACGCTTAAGATACTCCTTTATCTCCAATAACCCAGATGAATCACTGTCAATTAGCAAAGTATTATCAACATATACTGCTAGAACTACGATACCAGAGTTTGTGTGCCGAACGAAGACAGAGTGATCTGAGTGACACCTATGAAGACCAATGCCAGAGATGGTAATGTTGAATTCTCAAACCACGCTTGTGGACTGTGTTTGAGGCCATAAATACCCTTCTTGAAACGATGGACTTTATTCTCCCCCTGAGCAACATAACCTGGAGATTGTGCTATATACACCTCCTCCTGAAGATCCTCATATAAGAACGCATTCTTTACATCCAGCTGGAACAAAGGCCATGACAAGTTAACAGCAACAGAAAACAGAATACTGATAGAATTTATTCAGGCAACTGGCGAGAATGTCTCAAAATAATCGATGACATAGGTTGAGTGTAACCTTGGCTACGAATCTGGCCTTATATCGATCCACTGATCCATCTTGACGAAACTTTAAGGTATAGACCCAACGACATCCATAAGGCCATAGCAACAGTATTTGTGAGTGCCGAAACTAGCTCCCAAGTTCCTCGAGTAACAAGAAAATCCATCTCTTCATCCATGACTTATTTCCAGGTAGGTACTAAGAAAGCATCCTCATAAGACCTGGGTATATACAGAAATCACAAATAGAGCAAACTGACAAAAAGTGAGATTAAAATGATCATAGGAAACGAACTTTGAAATAGAATGATTAGTGCAAGACCGGTTACCTTTACGAAAGGCAATGGGGATATCAAGGTCAAAGGGAGATGTTGATGGTTAAGGAGGAGGACCGTCTACAGGAGGGGTCAGTTGGAACTAGTCTAGAAGCAGAAACTTTTTGGCGATGAGTATAGACGTACCTGAAATCTCAAACTAGTCTTGATGCAGGTGGCTCTGAGGTGTCTACCAGTGGCACGGGCGAAGAATCAGCAGAAACAGGTGCAGTTAATAGCACAGATAGTGGAAGAGGAATAGTTTCAGAGGAGTAACATGATGTTGTATGAAGAAGTATGAAACAGACTCAAAGAATGTGATATGTACAAACACAAAATATTTCTGGTTAAAGGATTATAACACCGATATCGCTTTTTAGTTCTAGAATACCAATAAAAACACACTTGATAGATCGAGGAGAAAGTTTATCTAACCCAGGAGATAAGTCCTGGACAAAACAAGTACAGCTAAAACTACGCGGAGTCATGGAGAAGACACTCTTGTTAGGATAGATGTAAGAAAAAGGAATTTACCGTCCAGAAAAGACGAGGGCAACCTATTAATGAGATGACAGGCATTTAACACAACATCAGACCACAAATATTTGGGAACACTCATATGTATCAACATTGTCCTAGCAACATCTAGAATATGTCTATGTTTGCGTTTAGCAACTCCATTCTGTTGGGATGTATGAGAGCAAGATGCTAGTATAAAATAATTTTTAATATACTCCAAGGCATTGTTAATGTGAAGTATACGAATAAGAGTAGAAAACTGATTTTTTATCTCATTAAAAAAATTCAATTACTTTGGATACTTCTGACCTCTCTTTTAGTAAGTATAGTCAAGTCATGTAAGAGAAGTCATCAACAAAAAGGAGAAAATATCTAAAACTTTTAATGGAAGGTATACGACTTGGACCTCAGATATCTGAGTGGACTAACTAAAACGTAAAACTACTGCGATTATTGACTCGACTCTGATAGGTAACACGATGATGCTTACCTAACTCACAAGACTCACAACTTAAAGAGAAAACAGAAGACGTAATAGGAACTATAGATCGAAGCTTTTGTACCGACGGATGACCCAAGCGCCAGTGTCCGAGTAGAACTTGATTAGGTTGATCTGCAACCAAGTATGTAAGGGTCACTCGGTCGTCCAAATAGCACATGCCTCCTCTCTCATGCCCCAAACTAATCCTCCTCCCAGTCGACAAGTCCTGAAATACACAATGAGAAGGAAAAAAGGTTATCTTATAGTTATTATGTTAGATAAACTGACTAATGGATAGTAGGCTGACAGAGAATTTGGGAACATATAGGACATCAATAAGCGTTAAGGTTAGAGTAGCTTGAATTACCTCATTGCTTGATACAGGTGATTGGGTACATTAGCAATATTAACTGGAGAAAAATTATTAAAAAGGTTTAATGAAATAAATTTCTGTTTAAAACATGTCTTGTGGGATGAGGCTCCCGAATCTAATATCTAAGGCTTTTGAGGAGAGACAATATAGGCACTCATATCTGAAGAAGATGGATGAGTCGCTGACTAATTGTTCTAAGAGAACTCGAACTAACGTAGTCTATCATACTCATCCTGTGATAAAACTACAGTGAGAGATCCAGAGGTGCTACAATGAGCCGTTGAGGGGGCAGGAACATAGGTAATATCACCAGGGGAAGAGTATTAGTATCAACTAGTTGAGCCCATTCAAGGTGATCAATTTCTCCCAGCACTTTTCAGAGATGTGATTATTCCTTTCGTGGTGCTTACACTGCCTTATCCCCTTATCACCAACAGTATGTTCACCATCATAAGAATCACGATCTCCTCCAAATGAGTTACATCCTCCTACAAAATCACGTCAACGAGCACGACCTCTGCCACGTCCAGAGACTACAGCGAACTGCTCAATAGATGGTGCAGTTGTCACATCAGCTCTAGTAAAAACGAACATAACTCTAGAGAAAGTGACAATCAAAGTAGAAATATTATCTCCTCTCACTATCTGATCCCGCACCTGGGATTGAAGAGATAGACTCAAGCGGGACAAGAATTTTAACACTGTGAGATCTTAACGATACCCTCAGTGTCGTTGCATCAGTGATAGCAGACTAATGTATCTCTAACTCATCAATCAGACCCTTAAGTTTCATAAAACTTGAGTACAAATTTATCTCCCTGGTTAAGTTCAAACAAAAGCTCATAGATCTCAAGGATCCTTGAAGGATTTTTCTCGTTCTCATACATCACCTTCATGGTATCCCACATCTTCTAAGCAGTGGCCAAGAATATGACGCTACCACTAATCTTCTCTCGCAGACTATTTAGAGCCATGTATCATACAACAGTCACCAGAAAGCCACGTTACATAAGTGAAATTAGTAGCAGCAAGCGAAGACTGAAAGATGTGAGCCAACTTGTTCTGATCACCAATAAAAATGTGGATAGCTTGCATCCATAACAAGTAGTTAGAGACATTCAACTTCACCGTAGTCTCTAAAACTGTCTCTGGGACAGAAGTCTCAACTAACGGTAAGGAGATCAGAGTGGAGGAAGAAATTGTATCAACCGGCATCACAAACAATCAAAGAGAAATACCATAAACTACCAGTATTAGTCAGATAACAATCAATAAATCAGATTATACCTGATTTAATTACCAGAAAGATGCAAAGACAGCCAGATCAGAATCATAAGAGTAGTTAAAAGCCAAATCAAATCAGATTCAGCATAAAAAAAGTCAAATCATAAACATGAAGCAGTAAGGCTTAGAAACAGCCTGAGAAGGCTCGTCAGGGTCTGAGATAACCTGGGAAGGTTGGCAATGCCTAGGAAGACCCAACAGGGTCTAGGAAGGCTCTGTAGGGTCCTAGGAAGCTCGGCTGGCCTAGGAAGGGCCGACATGGCCCTGTGAAGGCTCAACTGAGCCTGGGAAGGGCCGGCAGGGATGGAAGGGGTCGACAGAGCCTAGGAGTACTGACAAAGCCTTGGGAGCGATAGCGCGCAAATCTGGAGAGAGGGGAACGGAAAGAGGAAGAGAAGGAGACGACCGCTAGGGTTTTGGATGCTCTGATACCATGTAGAGAAATAAAAACCCAAAAATCATACTTTATTAGAGAGATATTATCTCAATATATAAAGAGAATACAAACGGGCATTGGGTTATAGGCAATGCAAACCCAATAACCCAATTAACTTATTATCTAGACTAACAACTACTATCCCATCAGTTCTTAACTGGTTCTCTCATTGATCTCTAGTGCACATGTTAAAACCATCACAACTAATTATTCCTCAGTTAACCTCAACTGTTGACCGTCTAATTTGATTAGGAAATAACTTTTGAAACATATGCAATAAGCTGAAGTAACAATTTCCGATCTTCTAAATAGTCTGCAAACATCCAAGAATAGCATAACTGTCGTCATTACAAATGAAGAACTTATGTTATGAGACATAAAAAATATCATATTTTAGGGATATAACTACCATCTTCATTAAAGAAAGGGTCCCAATCAAAATGGCAGCATTTACAACCTTAAATAAAGGGTCTTTAGAATATAGGTCCCTAACAAATTTCATATCAAGATATCAACCCCAACAAATTCATACTTGGATATAAATCCCTACACGTGGGTTCCACTTGATTAAGGTCCCTTTGTGAAATTTCCATCCGACCCTTTCACCCACCCCGGTTAACTCTATCATTACTAGAATTATAAGTTTATAAGTTTGCTCTATTGACATTCCTGCCTCACCCATTTCCTCCGCATCCTCTTTACCTTTCATCAATTTACCCAAAAAACTGAGTTAAAGAGTGAATAGGGCTACCATTCCCAGCCTCAATACCTACAATGGTTAATCAAGACAACAAAAACAAAGCCCGTATCCCAGTGAAGAGTGTAGTCAGAATAGACAATTGGCGAAGGAGCTCACTTTTGCAGCATGACCCTAGTTAAATTGCCATTTTGGTTTGGATTGTCTATTGCATGCAATTGATGATGAATGTAACCATAATGGTTATATCAACTCATATAACAAGTTTCCCTTTTCTGATATGGTTTGCTACACAAATAATGAAGGTAGGAACATGATCTGGCATGATCTGGAAGGACTGTAAAATTTTCTAGAAGAATTCCAAGCTATCAGAATGGAACATATCCACGGAAAGGTTTGACTATCCTGAAACGAGATCCAATTTTGATGAAATAAGCAAGATGACTTGGGGAACATGAGCGTACAGAGGTTTCATACATCTAGGGAGCACATCATTGTTTGTAGTCTGTACATGTGTGCGTGTGTGTGTGTGTGTTAGCAAGTTCGTGTAGGGAGGAAAGTTACTTGGTGTGCGGATCATTTTGGTATGCTGGAGAAAGCAGGAACAGAAACCATGAATAGCGTCAGGGTAAAGTGCGCTTAGCATTCTTGGATTTTTAGTTGGAAGGAAATGTGTCTATCCGAAACACTGAATGATTTTCAGATCGTTGCGTGTGCGTGCATGTCACGTAGTTACACCACATATCCAAAAATATTAAATATCCAAATAATATAATAACATATAGGCATGTCACACATAGGCAGGCTTCCTTCTTTTCTTCAACCTTAGTATATAAGGGTTTTTTTTCATTACTTTATAATTTATTTATATTCTGGTTCGTCGATTTTTAACGATCTCGCGTCGCAAATGTGTCACTATAAAAACGCACATCCGGAACAAAAATTATAAGGGGTTTGACGAATTCACTAAACCACTAAACCTAGGTAGGGACTATGAGGTGACCACACCTTTTACATAGAGATAATGATATAGAAAATTTTGATGTTTCATAAATTGGCAGAACGGTATGGGGTTGCAACCTCCTCTGATTTTACGTGCGCTTCTTGGTAAGGAAGTGATTTGGATGTACACTTCCCTGTCGCAATACAGGTATAGGCTTTGGTATAAGTGGTATATGCTGGAACTAAAGGATCTTAACTTTCTTTTTCCAGTAAGGTAGTGTTTACTAAAGGTTTTCTTTTTCTTTCTTTTTTTCCTAGGGTGGAATTTTAAGGTGGTCTCGTCCACTCCTCCCCTAAATATAGAGCGGAAGAAAATTCCGACAATAATTGTTTGAGGCAAGCCTTGAACTTGGGACCCCTCGATGCAAGTTACATGTGTTGCCAATTCTTGTCAAATTCCTTGTGGTGTTCTATCTAAATGCGATGAACATAGGACACAATTTAATGACAACATACCATATGCTCTACTAGGAGAAATTATGTTTCTATACTTTTGTCATTCTCCTTTATTATTACACAAAGCTTTTTCCAAACATATTTGGTAATTTCTCTTGCTCGAACAATTAATTAAAAGGAGACCTAGAGTCAAAAGGACGCTAATATTTATGTGGGAGGGTGGGCGCAGTGGGTGGGGCTCTCCTGCTCAAGGCCGAGGTCAATGAAATTCAGAACGAGATAGAACATCATGTCAGATTTCAAGGATAATAACAATTTGATAATTGCAGGATAAAAAATCCCCGTTTGGCAAACATATCTTGATCAGTGACCAAGCCCAGATATTGCACCCAGACTGAAAATTTGGGCAAACGTGATTTAGCATAAGGTGGTAGGTCAGCGCACAACTTTCAGGATACCATATATCAAGCCAAAATTTAAGCTTTGTCGCCATCCTATTTCCTCAACTATCATTTATTATTCCCACCTGAAAGCATTAATTAATCATCTAACCATATTATGTCATGAGCCTAAACCATCTAAACCAATGTCACAAAAAAAGGGGAAAAAGGTCAAACCCCCTATCCCTTTGAAGCATTTCTATCTGAACACAGCATCCCACATTTTCTTCTCTTCACTGCCTTTGTTACTCTAAGATCTCTGATCCCCTTAATCACGTTGCACATTTGCTCGTAAACGATCAATCGAAGCTATTCAAATTATCCCCTTTATCCTATCCTTCCTCGAGTATATGACACAGTTGCGAGAGTGCTCCATCTAAAACACCAAATAGACATTAAAGGTAAAAAAAAATTTAAAAATCTGCAGAAATTTAAGTTCATAATTTTTTCAGAATATTTATTTTTGCAACATATGACAGTCAGCTCAGTACTTCTTATTTATTTTCAGCGATAGGTTACATGGCGAAGCAAAATACAACGCAAAAATTAGATAATTTTTCCTCAGAGGATCGAAGATGGGGAATCAATTATAATGATTCACAGTTTTATAACTGTGTCGCATTTGAAAACAATAGAGAACATTTATATAACATGCAACCTGCATATTCGAAGTTTTTTCAACTCTACATGAATTTCATTTTCTAGTAATAAATTAAGAGAATAATTCACGAAGGAATTAAACCATAACAAACTTTTAAAAGAGAGAAAAGGAATTCTTTTTACCGGCACTGTTCACGGTAGCTGTCATCTCTCGGCAAGAAACCCTTTTTAGCGGCGGCGTCGCTCTCGGAGACCGCCCCTTTCTCCTCCGCCGGCTGCGATATCACGATGCTGACCACCGCAGCAGCCGGACCAATCGGGTCGTGTCCAGGACCCGAACTGCGATTCGGGGTTGGGATCTGAATTTGACTCGGTCCCCCTCACCGCCACCCTGCAGCCCCGCTCCTTCGCCCTCCCCGACATTAGGCATCGAATTTGTGGGACTTACGGTTCTGCCACTTTGCTCGCTGCTGCTGATACTGCCGCTACTGCTGTTATTTTTCATTGACCTGA
>JAVJIF010024339.1:0-49058 GCA_038442645.1 Agave tequilana | reverse complement strand
AGAGCAGAGCTCTCAGACCCGGTCGACCGTCCGTGTCGACCGTCCCAAAGCTCCAAACGTGCACAGATTTGTGCCCGTCAGTCGACCGACCCCGGTCGACCGACCTCTGCCTAGTTGACTAGGTCAGTTGACTTAGTCGACTAATAGAAGCCTGGAACAAGAAACTGTGGTCAGAAAAACTGGGAAATTATTTTTCTAAAAATCTTTTAACACTTCTAAAAATCACCAAAAATATTTTATCATTTTATATGGAAACACAAACAAGTGATAAAAATTTCAAGACATATATCAATCATATCAATTCATTTTTGTGTCTTGCCAATTTTATCAAACCAACACTTGTATTTTATCAACTTGATTTTTCAAACATGAATAGAATAGTCAAAATAAGTTTGTCTAGCAAGTTTAAAGCATGTATGTATATCTAGAATACATCTAATATACATAGAATAAAGTAAACTATTTTGATCTACTATTCATGAAAACCAAATCCAAACATGAAAAACGTGTTGTTTTGCACTGCAGTATCAACTATACTAAGCTTTACAATTGGATCTAACACACTAACTAAACTATGGATACCTAAGTCTTCTTGATGATCTTCATCTTCAAGTAGACTTGCTCCAAAACTCCATCCATTGGCTAGGCAATGTATGATCTTGAAGCTTTGGCCTGGAATCATCATGAAAAGCTTCTAAAACACCTTGTTGAAGCTAATCACCAACTAATATCTTGGTTAATGATCTGAAACTTAACAACACAAGATTATTAGTAAACATAACTACATGAGTTAATCATCATCAAACTAGAGTGGAAGGCCTTGGGCCAACAATTCTTTCATAGAAAAGAAAGCCTTTACATGCATGACGAATATTCTGAGGAACGGCCCGACGCTTTGAACAACATGCCTAAGTCCAGAGGGAACAATTCAATAGATTCGTGCTCACCAGAATCTATCGACACCCTCAAGGAGATGCTTGCACAATTGATTGAAGACAAGAGGAAGTCAACCGATAAAACCACCCCTAAAAAGTCTAAAGACAAACGAAAAAAGGAGAAAGTTCATCTTCTGTACATATCGAAGAGAAAGAAGCAATCTACTTCTGAGTCGTCTAAATCCTCATCTAAGGGGGAAGGCAACCGGACCATGGAAGGAGTCATTCTAAAAGAATGAGTCAATTGGAGCAACGTCTAGAGGCCCTTACCAATCAGAAAGCCTCTAAGAAGTAGGAGTGGCCCGGCCATATCCGGCCGAGTGGGACCTTATTCCATACCCCCCAAGTTCAAAGCTCCGACCCTACATGTGTTTGACGACAAAGGGTCACCGAACCAACATATCTACTACTTCAAGTCTCAGACGGGGAACGTGGTAGATAATGATGCCCATCTTGGCACGTTTGTTTATCGGCACTCTAAAAGGCTTTTGCCTTTGAATGGTTCATGAATCTCCCAGAAGGCTCCATTAAAAATTGGAGTGATCTGGATAAGCTCTTCAACGCGCTTTTTTGAAGATGACTCAGAGATCACAATGCCTACTCTCTTGGCCACAAAGTAGCGAAAGGGAGAGTCAGTCAAATCATTTGTAGAGAGATTTCAGAATATAGCACTCCGATGTCCTAGCGGTATGACCAGGTTACCCTGGTAGAAACGTGCCGCCACAATCTACAAACGTCAATCCTAGCCCAAATAGGAGTTGCTGAAAGCCGCATCTGAAAGTAATTGGTCCAGCAAGATAAACAGGCTGAAGAAATTGTCGCAGGGTTAGGGCAGAAGAAAACAAACTCAGACCCGAAAGTCGACAAAGAGCACGCTAGAAACATCTTTTCAACCAAAAAAGAAATGATAACTTGGCGACAGAGACAAAATTCCCTGTCAAACCTCAGTCGGTCAAGGGAAGTGCTCTTCAAGTCAGCCACGCGCCATAAGCAGTATTCCTTCAAAGACGAACATGTTGATTCGTTATCAAGTTACTCAACAAGAGCAACATATTGAAACATCCTGAAGCTAGACGTCCTGAAGAAGTCGGTAAAACTGATAATCCTAACTACTGCCTGTATCATAGGATGCTGGGGCACCCCACCAAGAGCTGTTATGTCTTCAAAGACATCTTTCAGGCTCTAATTGATGCAGAGGTAGTAAAACTCCATCCAGAGCAGAAAAATGTGACGGCTAATATGACATCATTCCTCCAGTTTAGAAGACAGCCTCAGCACCGTCCGGAGTAGTTCCCATCCCGAAAGGGAACTAAGAATGATCAATATGAACCCTCATCATCAACAAAAGAAGGGTCTTATACCTGTCCTCACATCTCAGAGGAAGTTATGTGGGTTCATCTCGACCTTGTGAACAGCCAGCAATGGACCACTGTTACCAGCAGAAGGTCCAAAGGCAAGGCGAAAGCTTCATTCTGTAATGTGGTGTGCGCTTCTCCTCGAGAAGCAGAAACCGATGTTCCCTCACTAACTGATTCAGAAGAGGAAACAATAGTTCTTGCTGCGAACCTAATAACCCTCGTGGCAGAAACTCATTCAGGTCAGTCATATTTAAAACGTATGACGAAATGGTGGCAAGCCTCCTAAACCCACTACAGAGTCAGCCAAGCCCTCCACGAAACAACTGATGGAGAAGCAGAAAGAGCTTCGATTTTCTAAAGCTCTCCCAAGGACAACCCGAAAAGATCTACAACACCTTATCGCTTTGATGTTTAGCTCAACTGGCCAATATCCCGGCCAGAATCACCCTCTACGAGCTCCTGAGCTATCAAAGTCAACCAGAGAAGCTCTGAGGGAAGCCTTAGCTAATGTTGAGGTCTTCATGACCCAGATACCGGCTGGACCACGGGAGAAAGATATAGATGATTGCCTCCATGCCTCCTAAAATGCTCCCTGCATCACCTTCACGGCAGATGATATGCAGGTTAAGGGGAAACATGATCGGCCCCTATACTTCACAGGGTATATTGGATCATCTGAAGTAAGCCGCATTTAGGTAGATCCAGGATCCGCGTTTAGCATTATGCCTCGCCAAGTCATGCAACATTAGGGATTCCTACCCACCGATTGAGTGCCACCCAGACTACCATTTATGGTTTCAATGCCAATGGTACGAGCCCAATGGGGAAGATCATACTCAAATGCCAAATTGGGGACTTAAAATCCGAAGTGACGTGCTATGTGATCGATGCCGACACTTCATACAATTTGCTGCTTGAACGACCATGGATTCATCGTAATTCCATCGTCCCCTCCACTCTCCACCAAGTTATGAAATACATCAACGGAAGTGGGAAGGTACGAACGTTGATTGCTAAAAGGCATCCGTTCAGGGGGTAGATAACTATTTCATAGACTCTCTCCTGTACCAGGACTCTCTGGAAACAAACGAGAACTTACAACCAGAGGAACCAGACTCTGGTAAATGAAGCTGACACTGAACCAGAGAAAGAAGAGTGCATGTGAGAATTATATGCACTTGTAACGAGCATTAATAAGCTTGATGTTAATAACACCGCCATGATATAGGCGGGTGGTATATTAATGAAGAGTTAAATTTGACTTACTTTTCTGTGCTCGCTTCTGATTCAGTGCCATCAGATACTAGTACCGAAGTGGATAATGACCCCTGGTCGGCAATGGATGCTCTGACATCATTGCATGTACCAATGAAGTCATCCTTCAAAACGTACCAAGATGTCGGTGATGCGCAAGAATCAGTATTCATGGTCCCATCAAGACGCAAAGGCCAAAAACCAATCCTTTTCGGACAAATCAAGTCCGAACTGATGTCTCGTGAAGAGTAAGAAAGCGAGAATGAATCTCCTCAGTTCACCCATTATGAGCCAAATATACTCAGAATGATGAAAATTATGGGGTATGATCTGACAAACAGTCCTGGGTTGAACTTCAGCAAAGGAAGAAGAACACTACTCTGGTCTTTCGCTCCGAAAGGGAAAACCACTGATTATTACCATCGAACTCGCAGGGGTTGGGTTATGTACAACCCTAATTCCGTCAGCCTCTAAGTCTGAAAAGTTACCATACCATAACTACTCATTTGGCACATCATCGTGGGAGTCAGATGTTAGTGTTGGCAACCTCTTAGGAGAACTTTCAGTATATATGGTTTCAGCAAGCCACCTGAAAGACAGAGATGAAGAAATGATCCAGTCTGATAAAGATCCTTGGATCAAACACCTAAATACTCTCTGGGATACTCGCTTTGAACAGTGCTAGCCACCCACGGAGGATAAAGTTGCCCAGATTAACTTGGGAGATGAGGCTAATCCTAAGCCTATCTTTATAAGCGAAAGCCTATCATCCTCCGAGAAAGAAGATTTAATATCTCTTGTGTGAGAGTATATAGATGTTTTTGCTTGGAATTATGAGGACATGCCTGGGCTTGATCCTCAAGTCGCTATGCATCGCCTTAATATTAATTCAGACGTGAAGCCAGTCAAACAAAAGCAGCGACGGCTCTGTCCAGAAATAATGAAAGCAATCCAGTCAGAAGTCAAAAAACTCATAGACTCTGGCTTCATTAGGAAGAGCAACATCCTGATTGGGTAGCCAATATCGTTCCTGTTGCCAAAAAGAACGGAAAGATCCAGATTTGTATTGATTTTCGCGATCTAAATGAGGCCTGTCCCAAAGACGAATTCCCTCTCCCAATCACAGATATCATGATTGACAATACGTGCGGGTTTGAGCGAATGTCCTTCATGGATGGGTTTTCAGGGTATAATCAAATCAAAATGTATCCTGATGATGAAAAACATAATTCTTTCAGGATACCACTGGGGGTATATTGCTATATTGTCATGCCTTCGGATTGAAGAATGCGGGGGCAACATATCAGAGAGCTATGAATGCAATTTTTCACGAGCACATGCGTAAAACAATGGAATGTTATGTTGACGATATTGCAGTAAAAAGCCGCACCAAAGCTGATCACATAGCCGATCTGAAGACAACCTTTGAAATCATGCGGGCACATCAGTTAAGATGAACCCCACCAAATCCTTCCTGGGGGTGGCCAGCGGCAAGTTCTTAGGGTTTGTGGTAACTTTTAAAAGAATTCATTTAGACTCGAAAAAAGTTCACGCTATCTAGGAGATGCAACCTCCAAGGCACCTCTGAGAGTTTAGGAGATTGCAAGGACGACTGGCATACATCCAAAAGTTTATCTCAAATCTCTCTGAAAGATGCCAACCCTTTACCAAATTGATGGAAAAGGTTGTCTCATTCATCTGGGATGATGCTTGCCAACAAGCATTCGAGGAAATCAAACGATAACTCACGCAACCACCGGTCCTTACGCTCCGGTGTCCGGAAAACCTTTCTTGATATATGTTCGAGCGATGATCATTCTTTAGGAGCTTTGCTAACTCAAAATAATGATCAGGGACATGAGCAAGCAATCTACTATCTGAGTAGGACTATGATCGAAGCCGAGTATCGGTACAACCCGATCGAAAAGGAATGTTTAGCATTGGTATTCGCTGTCTAGAAAATGCGACACTGCTTGGTAGGCCAGACTATAAACTCATATTACGGGTTAATCCTTTGAGGTTACTCATGACGAAGCCATCGTCACTAAACGGTCGACTGGCAAAATGGGCCATACTGCTATCCCAATATGAAATGTGCTTTTTACCACAAATAGCCGTGAAGGGACAAGCGATGGCGGATTTCCTAGCTGAGCATCCAGATCCGAGGGCAACCGAACTTTACGAGGATCTCCCAGACGAAGTCACTGAAGTTTATCTGACCCAGACATCTTTTCAAAGACAAATGTCGCAACTCTTCTTCGATGGTGCATCGAGAACAGGTCTGCAAGGGCATGTCATAGCCAGAGTGGGGATAGTACTCGTCTCCCCACAGAATTATGTGATTCCTCGAGCTTTTTCATTAACCGAGCCCTGCTCCAACAACGTAGCGGAATACAATGCTTTCTTGATTAGAATGCAAATCGCCGATGAGATTGGCGTTAAAAATTTCGAGGCATATGGTGACTCTAAACTCATCGTTAACCAAGTTCGTGGGGAGTACGAAGTCAGACTTGAAGATTTAATACTCTATTACAAGGCAACTATCTCTATGGCCGAGGGGTTCGGAAACTTTACATCGACCATGTACCACGCCAGCAAAATGCGCATGCAGATGCACTGGCATCTCTCGCTGCCTCTTTAGCCCTTCCAGCTGGAGTAGTAGAGAAAATACTTATCTACAGCCACGACTTGTATTGTCCAAGAATGGCTTTTGAAGATCACCAAAGCTGACAGGAGATTGTCAAGTCAAAGAAGCTCTTGAGTCGTAAGCCGGTCCAGACCTAGGGATTGGCGATTCCCTTACATTGACTATGTCTTGTACGGCATCCTCCCTGATGATCCCAAAGAAGCGTCCGCCATTAGAAGAAAAGCCCCCAAATTCTACTATAATGCGATCACGCGGACACTGTATTGTCGATCGCATGACGGGATCTCTCTCTGCTGTCTGTCACAAAAAGAGGCGCAGGAGGTACTCAAAGAAGCGCATGTCGGTATGTGTGGAGCTCATCAACCTGGTCCAAAACTTGGGGATCGACTCCGAAGGTTGGGATATTATTGGCCTAGGATGGTCCCTGACGTCATCACTTATGCAAACGATGTCACGCCTGTCAAGTCCATGGTGATTTTATCCATCAAGCGCCAGGGTATCTTCGGTCTACAACTTCTACTTGGCCATTTGAGATGTGGAGGATGGACGTAGTCGGCCCTGTAAGCCCACCATCATCCAAAGGACACTGGTTCATCTTAACCAAAATCGATTACTTCTCTAAATGGGGCAAAGCTATCCCTTTGAGGGAAGTAAAGACATATGATGTAATCAAATTCGTTAAACTTCACGTCATCTACCGTTTTGGTGTGCCACGACGAATTGTCCACGATAACGGGCCCCAATTCGTCAGTCAGACTTTTCAAAGGTTCTGCAACAAGTTCAGAATCCAGAGTGTATCCTCAACGGCATACTACCTAGCTGCTAACAGCCTTGCGAAAGATTTCAACAAGACTATTGGCAAGCTTCTCAAGAAATTCGTCACAAAAGCCAACGTGATTATGACGATAAATTAGGTGAATGCTTATGGGCCTATTGCACGACAGTACGAACCCCAACGAAGACTACACCATTCTCCTTGGTATATGGGTGTGAAGCTGTACTCCCATTAGAAATTCAAATCCCATCTTTACGAGTCGCCTTGATAGCAGAGATGACAAATGAGGAGAAATATCGACTGCGACTCCAAGAACTAGAGGCTTTAGATGATTAACGTCTTGATCGTACACATATTTTGCATTCTTTTCATTACACTCCTATATTTATCGTGTAATAAATCTGCTAATTTCTTTGTCTTAAATGTCTATTTTGTAGAAGATAATAATGAAGAGAAAGAAGATTAAATCAAATAAATATCAGTTAAAATCAGATTTAACTGGATCTATTTGGTTAGCTAAGGATGATCCCAGATCTAGTTAGAACAAATCAAGGATTGGGGTAAATGTTCAGCTGAAGATCAGAGCAAATCAGAAAGATAACACCAAATGGAAACCAGTAAAATTCAGATTTCTATAAATTCATTTTGGTTAGCTAAAGATCAATCGAGAATAATATCAAATACAGAGAGATAAATGGATAGAGAGAAGATCAACAGATGAGATGAAGCAAGTTTGACTCAGATTCTGACTGAATACATTTTAGTATTTAAATCATAACTTTCGCTACCGAATCTCAAATCTAATGATTCAAGATGATCCAGAAAGAGGACTTACAGGGGTACAACTCTTATATTGATTACTATTTCTAATTCTATCATTTGTTAAGTGATATTCAGAAATTAACACGCCAACAAAGTGCAGATCGGAACTGAATATCCACATTAAATCAAGTTTGGAGATAAGGAAGGATTCAAATTTAGAAATTGCTAGCTTTCTCTATCTTCATACTCCTCTAACATTTGCATTTCTTCTATAAATACCTACAATCTCAAAGACAAGGGGAACGACCAAGCAGAGAATAGAACTTAGGATAATTTGTAGTTTGTAACTTAAGTTTTTAGTTTTCTTTTTATGTAATTTTTACTTTTCTTTATGTAACTGAGAGGAGAGACGACTTTCATGGAGGAATGTGAGCAAGCTTGTACTGTAGGTGACACCAGTGTAAGTGATCTCTTCTTTCATTGTTATTTGAATCGAATCAAAGTTTCTTTTTCTTTCTTTACTCTTGTTTTCTTTTACTCTCCTCTGATTTGTTGCAATCAAAGAGAATCCGATAGCCTCGAGACTGCTTAACCGTTGCAAGTGCCCTTGATGGCCTATGGTGATGAACAACCCTTCTCTTGCTAGTATAGTTTGCCCTTTTTTCGTAGTGTAGATTGAGAATGGAGAAGATCCTATAAGCCATGCTTGATTGCCTTCAAAGACAAGGTAAGTCATCGTAACGGATCCAAGGTATATGAGCACTGAAGAGGTAAGTAATTTTTAGGTTGTCTTTCTTTTAATTATTTAGTTTAGAACACCAACAACACCCACTTCTTTTATCACTCCTTATCCATTTCTTTGTACATATCCAATTCTAGTTTCTCCATCTTTTCAATCTCTCACTTTCTGCCTAACTTCATTGTAATTTATTTTTCTTTTCTTTTTAAGAACTAAAAGAAGAATTTTTAACCATTATGGTAGCATAAAAGAGAACTTGCTTAAAAAGCTTCCATCGCTAGTCCCTCCTTGTGGATCACGACCCGCATAGCCACTTGCTATTACGGTAGAATTGAGCACTTGTACTTTTCATTCTTAGTTCTGAAATTCTGTATTCTTGTGTGCAGGTCTATCTCAATCAGTCTGCAAGCCCAACAACAAATCAAACCCTACCAAGCTCGAATTACCAGAGCCTTCAACAAGAAAGTTAAGAAACGAACTTTCAAGAAATTTGACCTTGTCTTAGTTGTCAAAAGACCTATGGTAATGACACATATTCCAACCCAAATGGGAAGGACCATTTGTAGTGAAGTCGGTCTACTCAAATGGAGCATATCGCCTCATAACCTCAAACGGTGATACGCTCATGATGCCAATCAACGGCAAATTCTTGAAGAAATACTACCCTTGATAGCACTCTTCCCCCCCGATCAGTTAATACTGCACCTCTGATCAAAATTTCAGATCCCAGAAGAGCTTCTTTCCTTTATTAGATCGAGCACTAGTTGCATCATGATGCATGATATAAATACTGAGAAAGAAACAAAAAGCGAAACTCTGTTTTTTAGCTTAGTTACTCTTCTGACGGACCTCTAATGCCTCCGACGGCCAAGGATAGAGGAAAATGTTGGTTTTTAAGCCCGACATAAGTCTTCGACAACTCATCATGCTGAGGGGAATAGCATGGCTAGCCTAACTCAAACGGTAGTTGGTAAAGGTACACCAAATCCGTTGATAATTGAGGGTTTGCTAAAAATCCTAGTGGTCTTGATCCCACTCTCTCCTCCAAAATCTCTTACCAATTCTCACCCACAGAATAATAGAATCACAAAAAAAATACCGGTGTTCATCTCCTTAATGAAATGAACTGGATTCTGTCACGTTAATATTAAACCTCTGACAATGAAAAAACTTCAATACTCCCCAGTGAGTACAAACTTTACTTGTCTCAACTCTATATGAAGTAGCAAGTCTTCAAATTTGTCAAGTTAACACTACACCTCTGACATTCCAACTTTACTTGTCAATTCTCATCAATAGAATGACAAATCCTCAAAATTGCTCATACCGCAAATCGACTACTGTCAGGTTAACATCACACTTCTGACAAATTACTGTTAAGTTTAACACTATACCTCTAACAGTGATTGAGTTGCTGCCAAGTTTAATATAAACCTCTGACAGTTACTTTTCCTCAGGCTTCCATATCAAAGCTGAGATGAGTGTTGCTAAGTTTAACATCTCACCTCTAGCGTCCAGTTCATTGCTAAGTTCAACAATACACCTATGGCCATGACTTTCCCTCGGACTTCCTTTTCGAAGTCGAGATGACCAATGCCAAGTTCAAAATTACACCTCTAGCATTACCCTCACTGCCAAGTTTAATATTACACCTATGACATGATGCTTTCAGTTTTCCTGAATGAAGCTGAAACACTCTTGAGTCAAGTTAATATCGCACCTCTGACTCACATCCTTGTCAAGTTAACATCACACTTCTGACAAGATTTAATTCAACCCATTAAGTTAATATCACACCTCCAACGGTAAAAGTTCTCCTAGATCCCCTGCGAGTCTAGTCTCACTTGTTATTCTTATCAACAAATAACAAATCCACTTAAAAACATTGTTAGGTTAACATTACACCTCTAACAATTTTTCATTAAATCCCCAGCTGAGTCTTAGTCAAGTTAATACCAAACCTCTGATGAAAACTCATTTGTAATCCTCCGTGAGGGTACAAATTCCACTTATCATTCTCATTTATAGATTGGCAGGTCCACAAGAACTATCCTACTCTTGTCAAGTTAATATCACACCTCTGACAGCATTCTTGAAATCTTGAAATAGGATTTTTCCCAAACTTTGACTCGTTAAGATTGTTATCACATTTATAACAAGTCAAAGATCCTTACTTCTATTTGTCTGATTTTCAATGCGAAAAGGAATCCAAAACAATATAAAAAGACAAGAAAAAGTGTCACTTTTATTTATATTCAAACATGTGAAAGTGATACAAGACACTCTCTTATACAATAAGATTGAGTGTTATAATAAAGGAGTACCAAGAAGTCCCTCTCTCCCAGCAAAACGTTGCACTCACTCCTTAAGGCATTTACACTACTCTAAATACAGATGTTTGGAAGAGCACCGAAGAAAGACTGATCAATGTGGAGACGATCGGATGTTGATTACACCATGATGCATGATGTAAACATTGAAGAAGCTCATTGCTGACCGAGAACAATGGTGTTTCTCGAGATCGAAATGCAGAAGAATATTCTGATTCCACCCAACCAACTGGTGTAGGCCATGATCCTTCGTTGATGAACATCTCCACCACCAGAAAGTCATCTAATGAGCATAGATTTTTCGTCAGTGTCACCTCTGGAGCTAAGATTGGTGAAGGGAGGATCCGAGACCTTACAGGTGATGTCCTCTTTCCCGTGACCTACAAGAGGATCATACACATCACCATACCCACTGTGACCATCAAACCCGGGGGTACTGCCGTGCATCATGTCCAATAAGGCCTTGACGGATGTCATCAATCGCGCAAATCCTCCTCGCCCATGAACATGAGCCTTGATTGCTCCAGTGCTCACCCATCGAATAAGCTCGTTGGTTGAAATATTCTCCTAAGGGCCCAGCGAAGACGTAAAGGCTGACTGAGACCACTATAATCTGCAAGGAATAAAAACCAGAAGGTTAAAATTCTATTAATGCAGAGATAGAAATGTAAAAGCAGACGCGGTTTGAAGTGGTAAATTTCAGACGCAGAAATGATCAGTGCAGAAATTCTAAAATTCTGCCAAGGCAACAGCATAAAAACTGAAGGACAGACGCAGTTGAAGTTGTGGACTTCAGACGCGGATTTAACCAGTACAGATCTGAACGCGGTCTGGTTTAAGACCCGCGTCCAAAATACGAGACACAAGGTAGACCAGACACAGAAGTCGCCACACCCGCGTTTGAGAAACATGGGTTGCCACATCTAAGTCTAGAGGCCCTAAAAGAATTAAAATTCTTTAAGTCAAGAACCTCAAACGCGGACTTTATATACAAAGCTCGTGTCTCAAAATCTAAATACAGAGTTCATCACACTTGCATTCAAAGGATTTTGAGTTAGAATTCAAGGTCATTCAACTCACGCTTCATCAAGAAGTCTAAAAGAAGCGACTTCCAAATAACGGGCGCATCAGTCAGACTTTCAGAGAAAGATCAAGAGATCGACTCTCTTTGAGAGGCAAGAAAATAGAAACTCAGCGGGACTGAGTATTTCATGGCGACAAGCGGTTCCTACCCGCAGAAGAAACCTTTAGAGTTGAACTTTATGTATCAAGGCGCAGTTGTAAAAGGTACTTAAAGGATGCCTTTTGATCTTGAAATCACTTGACAGTGATAATCTCTGGAAAAGATTAAAGAAAAGCATGAAAGATTTGAGTTCTCATTGTCCATTGGAACGCATCCCCTTGAAGAGAAGAAAAATAAGTCAAAACGAAGACCCTCAGAGCGCATGCTCTTAAGAAAAACAGTCTAAATAACAGACTGTTAAGAAGATGAGGCCTATTTATAGGCAAGCCATGAGGCTTACAATTAATGGCGTAAAAATCAGAGCCATCAGCCTTAATTCCTGCACGAACATCAAAGCTCAATAAGGAGCTGACGCGTGGATTGCCGCTTCGGGAAACATCGGAGGACACAAGTCCCCAATCATGAACGCTGACTTGGCATTTAAATATCTTCAAGACGGACTGCATGTGATCTTAAGAGGCTGCGTCAGGCGCAGACTCAAAGGTCACGTCCTGAAACTCGCATCCTTTCATTAACCCAAAGGTTGCGTTCTTTTCATTCCTGCTAAAAGATCCACAATCGCGTCTCCTAGAGTGGTTTAGAGCCGCGTCTTCTCAACGAATTGGGTCCATTTAGGGGTTGCGTCCTGAGTTCATGACAGCATGCAAGATTTAAAGGCTGCGTCCTGAAGTACACGTCCTCAAGAACCAGTGGAATCCCGCGCGTCGTTCTTGAGGAGCCCAAAACTGCGCCTCTACTGTAAGATGACGTCACATCCCCATCATGAACTCAGTACAGCCTGAGTTTGCGCCCTATCAAGGGACCAGGGTCGCGTCTCTATTAAGCCAATGCCGCATCCTCATCAACTAGCTGAGATCCGTGCGTCAGTCTTGAGGAACCTAAGACCGCGTCTCCACTACATCCTGAATCACCACTAATTCAAAGTACATCAACAACCAGCTCAGAGCACTGAAGAGGTCTGAACTGCGTATCTAGACACTCACCATGATCATTTCTGACGGCTTCAAAGGGTTTTATAGTACACTCACGAAGATCATACTCCAGATGCGATCAAGCTCAGAGTATCTCAAATGATTGTCAGTCCAATCATGAGAAGTATGCATTCAACTAGAGTCCAAAGTATTTTAAAATCCGTCCCAGTCAACTGCGGAATATCGAAAACTTTGGAGGAGGTTCTGTAGGCTGTCTAAAAATTACTGAAGATAAGTCATAAAAAAGCAGAATCCAAACTCCAGACGCAGGGCTGGTCATCGCCATCAGTGCAGCATCAAGACGTGAGGGTTGAAACCCGCGTCTTAACATCACTACAAGGACTGAGACGCGAGGGTTGAAACCCGCGTCCCAGTATTATCTCAGTGCCAAGATGCAGAGTCTAAAGCCCACGTCTCACGTGAAGCTTAACACAGAATTGGAAGCTCACGTTCCTCAAGCATCACTTTAGCAATAAGTTGCGAGGCTTGAAACCCGCGTCTCAGTTATAACTGCCCTCATTACTGGGTCAATTGCTACCCACATAATGAGAAAGTTAACCCCCATTGTAGAGCGTTTTTAGGGGACACGTTCACCTCCTGAAACCTCTATAAATAGCCCAGTTTGCTATGAAAAAGGGGTCAGATAATTCTTGGTCAAAAGAACTTCGGTTGTAAGTCATAGAAACACCAAGATTTTCAATTGAAAAGGGAGAGAGAGTTCAACTCTTCTAACAACTTGCTGCGTACAAGTTCGTCTTTGCCTACACTCTCTTTAAGATCGTTGGCGGACAGAAGCTGTGTTACTTCGTCTGCTATCCAAAGAGAGGATTCCCAAAAGGTCCTGACGTTCACCCGGTTAACGGAAAACAAGATTCACTTTCCATCGCCCCGCTAAGAACCCGGCACTAAACAAAGGAGAGATTCAAGTTTGAATATCTTTCCTCTCTTGTAAGAGGATTATTGATCCGCTGTAACTTTCTTTACAATTAAATAAAGAATTTACTCCTCGATCTTCAATTTCCCTCAACAAATAGACACTTCAGATTCAGGCTACTGCTTCCGGGGACTAATCATTAAGCGCCCCACACGACACTTCGAAAATATCACCATTATAAATATGACATCATACCAGTTTCTATCAGTTTCCCCTACCCTAGTGTAAGTTGAGTACTATATTATATAAATATTTCCCAAAGATAATGTCTACAAGTGTATACAGTAATCCAATAACCACAATTATTCAAGTACGGGGATTAACAGAAGTATAATATCATGAGTATAATATCAGGAGTCTCCTTATTACAGGGCTTCAGAAATACAGGAGTTCAGGAGTACAGGAGTTCAAGAGTACCAAATTTTGGTAACAGTATAATAATCATGCCAAGTCCCCGTAAAAGTAATAGTAATGAATATACAATATAATACAGGTGTCACAATATCAAGTCAAGTATACTAGTACTGTTATTATATCAAGTGTCAGGTATCACGTGTCAAATATAGCATGGCAAGTACCGGTGTCAGATATCAAGTGATAAACATGGCAAGTAACGGTGTCAGATATCAAATGATAATGGTGTCAGATATCACGTGAAAAGCATGGCAAGTAACGGTGTCAGATATCAAGTGATAAGCATGGCAAGTAATGGTGTCAGATATTAAGTGATAACGGTGTCAGATATCAAGTGATAAGCATGACAAGTAACGGTGTCAGATATCAAGTGTTAAGCATGGCATGATAAGTATCAGGTGTATACATGTTAGGGTCAGGTAACTGTTTTCCATTGATTTGCAAAGGGGAAAACTTACAAAAAAGAGGGTCGAGGAGCTAAATTACAAGTAACACAAAGGATTACAAGTAGATCTCCTCAGAGATTCTAGAGAAGTGTGCCGGTAGGAGTCTGGTCAGCGCGCGACCACTTTGTCCCTTTGACGATGCAAGCGATGAGATTCCCTTCTCGCCTGGTTCGGGAAATCGGAGAACAGAAGGTTGGTAGAACCCTCTTGTTGCTTCTCAAAACCGCCTTCGCTTAGGAATTCCTTCTCGCCTGGTTTAAGAAATTCCTTGAGAGGAAGGAAAGTATTAGGGTATCAGCACCCTGATTAGAGAAGTGGTTCTCTAAAGTCTCTGAATTCTTAGAAGCAAGAGAGTAAATCTATGTTTGTGCGCGTGATGCGTCCTCTCGAGAAGTCTGCCGTCTCTCTGGAGCGTCGTGGTGGTCCTCTCTCCTTGTGCCCCTGGTGGGCTATTTATAGGGAGAGCAAGGGTATAATTGTCCCTTAAAAATATGGAAACAGATTGAATTAAATCTGTTTAAATCTGGAAAGTAGCCTTACTGCGAGACTAGAATCAGCTTCTGCGAAGATAAAAATAGCAGGTCGGTTGATCCTCTTAATCTGTTTTGATCCTTTCCATATAGTTGGAAGATCTCCCTTGATTCTTTTACTCATTTTAGGAGAGTCAAGAGATTATGGCAATCAACTGCCAAATTTAATCTTGATTGGATTTGATCTTGATCTGAATAGATTTGATCTCATCTGGAGATTTAATTGGTCAAAGGTTGACCATGACGGACCCACAGCGGAGCTGCCCGCGTTGAGCTTGCAGCGGAGCTGGAAGAAACATCTGACGAAGTCAGAAGACAGCTCTTCAGAGGAGCTAGATAAAGTCTGTGGCGAAGCTACCGAACATTCTTCTGCGCGGTTACGTGTGGCTTCAAGCGAAGCTAACTCTCTGCAAAGTTAACTGAGCACTTTAGGAGAAACTATAGGTTAGCTTCCTGACGGAGCTTTGAATGGCTTCAAGGCGAAGTTAGGTGATCTTAGCCTCTCAGGCGAGGCTATCCCTTTGGGCTCATGTGATGCTAAGTGTTAGCATCTTAGACCTACTGAGGTCTGTTTAGAGATAATCCGGGCTCACTGTCTGCTTCACTGGATAGTAGAGTCCAAGTTGCTGCTTTGTCCCTTGGGGATGAATGAAAACTGGTCGTCAGCTTATCTGTCACTTGTCTTTTGTAAATGTCATCAAGTACAGAACTGGTCGTCAGCTTGTCTATCGCTTGTCTTTTGTAAATGTCAATAAGTTTAGACATTGTTCGGACCAATCAGCCTATCTTTCACTTGTCTTTTGTAAATGTCAACAAGTTTAGACATTGTTCAGACCAGTAAGAATCTTGTCTTTTTTAAAGTGTCAAAAAAACCTCCTTCAAAGTTTTTGAAAGTCTGCAATGGCTCAGACTTCGAAATACTTTGAATTGCTTTGATCGGTGGTATGTGAAGTACGAACGTTGCCATGGTGGTTGAGTTCAGCTTTGCTTTCAATCCTGCTTTGCGATAGATTCGCCGAAGAATCGTGTAGATTCGCGACTCTTAGTAGCTTCACGTCTGGGTGGCTTCGCGTCTGGGTGGCTTCGCGTCTGGGTGGCTCCGCATACGAGCCTCCCGGAATAAGTTCACTTTGGAATGCTGTTCCTTTCTGAGGCTAACTGCTTTCGGCTAGTTACGAGAAGGATTGCTCCTTTTTCGAGGTTAGAATAACCTCTCTTGCATTAGTCGAGGGAGATCATTCCTCCTTTGTGCGCTTCCGAGGGAGAATATTCCCTTTCTCAGGGCTTAATAAATACCTTAATGAGGGAGATCATCTCTTCCTTGCACGATTTTGAGGGAAACCGTTCCCTTTTTCAAGGCTCAATAAATGCCTTAAATCCGCTCGCGCTTCTATGCTTGAAGCGGCAGCGCTCAGGCCATGAGGCCTATAAATAGGACACCTGAGGTCCTATGAATAGAAGTAGTCTACTCTTCTCTTCTCTTGGTTATTAGAGAGAGATACTCAGATCTCTGAACTAGTGAGGATGCCCACTCTGGTCATTACCCGGCCAGGACCGGTAAGTCTCGGTCATCTAGAGACTTTACCAATGAGCTGATAACTTTTTAGGGAGTTTATCTCCCTTAATTTAGCTTTAACAGCTGCCTCGGGGATTGATTTCCCTCGTTTTTCATTTTGTATCTGACTGATCTGCAGAGAAGGGTTTCAGCCCAGCTTCCCAGTGAAGCTATCATTTTGACTTGATCAAAGAAAGATCATTGCATGTTTGCCTGCTAAGTTCGCCACAAAGGCAAAACTTGGGACTAAGTCTCTTCAAAGTCGAGACAGTCTTGCCATAATGGTGGGGTCAAGACTGCGTCCCTCAGGATCAGTCTGGCTTAGCCATATAGACGAGGTTAGGACTCGGCTTATGCTAAGCTAGCCCATCATCACTGTGCAAGCGAGGCTATCTTCTGCTTTAACTGAAATTGCTTCGCCCCAAAAAATTTGACTTAGCGTTTTTTGGCAGCTTTCCCTTTGACTTACTGCTAACTTGTTTCAGTTTGCATTGCAATGAGCTATGTTTGCCATTCTTTTGTCTTGATGAAAGAGACCAAGAAGTTACCTCTTACTTTTCCAGTTGAAACTTTAAATCCTAGGCAGGAGGAACAACTAGGACAGCTGATGTGTGTTCCCAGAAGAGGTTGGCAGTCACTTATTTGAGATGATCCACTTCGAGGCGAGGCTGGTAGTCGCTTATCCGAGATGATCCACTTCGGGAAAGCGGACGTCACCTGTAAGGTCCCGGATCCTTCATTGCCAATTTTCATCAAAGAAGATCCAGCCTTCTGGTGGCAATCAGTCCTACGCCAATTTTGATTATGGAAGGTTCAACTTCCTGGTGGCACCATCTGCCATTATGTGAAGGATTACAGCCTTGTGCAGGAGAAAGGCCTTTCGTGTCCAATTGGTTTGGCTTGGAAGTAGATAGGACCACTTGTATGCCTTTTGAGCAAATGATTCTGTTGTATGAAACACAACCTTGATGTAATAATATGAATGTACCTTCCCTTTTAAATCAATAAAAGTTCAATTTCTGATCATCTGATTTTTTTTTAACTTCTCCTTCACTTGAATTAGCCGGCGGAGCTAGCCTTTAGGCGAAGTTAAAGACAATCCTTTCTGAATCAGGAACGAGCTTCCAGCGAAGCTAGCATGAATTTCCCGCGAAGTTCGGACTGTGCTTTTAGTGGAGCTAAGGCATGCTTTTCGGTGAAGTTATCAATAGGTCGCGCTAAGTCAGCACTTAACTTATGGCGGAGTTAGCCCTTAGTGGGGCTGAATCAGCACTTCTCGGGAAGGCGCTTTAGGCGCCGTTTCAAATTAATTTGAAACGACAGCCTGTGCTCTTTTCGAGGCGTCGTTTCAGGCGATCATCGGTCTATAAAGCCCGATCGGGCTGAGAGAGAAGGCTTCACTTCTCTTTAAAATTTACAGAGCACTTGACTCTTTTCTTCTTCTTCTTTGTTCAAGAATTCAAGAACTTTCACAGTTCTTTAATGGCTCCCAAGAGACGAACGGGAAAAGAGGTTGCAACCTCTGCAACGGAGGGTCATTCTCCTCCTCCGGTCATCGAACGACCAATCACCGGTAGGAATCTTTCCCTTTTGATCCAAGATTTTCATCTCTCTCTTCAAGTCGATTTCTGGCTATCTTTAGATGAATCCAGGATGATCAATCATGATCTTGTGATTTTAGGGAGTTTAATTCCCTGAATTTCCCTTGATTTCTTGACTGGCAATCCTAGAATTGAAGAGTCCTTCTTTAAGCTTCCGGTGAAGCTATCCCTTAGGCGGTTCACATCCTGTTGAATGACAGGATGCGAAGCTGTCCTTTGAAGTGTAACTGAAAAGGACTTTAATGCCCTTAAATAATCTTTAGGCATAACACCTTTCTGACGAAGTTAGCCCTTGGGGCTTTGTTGCATTCTGTTATTCAAGGCTAAGCTTTCAGAGCGAAGCTAACACTTAGATATTTTCTCGCTTCCTGCCTTCGTGTGGAGTGCGGAGTTACGCTGCAGCTGCGAAGCTAAGCTTCGGGGCAAAGCTATCATTAGGCCAACTTCGCTCGGAAAGCGAGGCTATGCCTTAACAAAAATTGCATTTTTGTTTTAGCCTTTGTTTGGCTGATGAACTAATCATAGTTTTTCTCTGTTTTTGTAGTGCACTATACTCTTGGTCCTTTGAACAGTCTATTTGGCACGGCCAGGGGGCTAGATGGCAATGTCAGCTTGCAGTTCCAAGGGCAGGCTTCTTTATTCAGGAGCGAAGCTCTCCTGCTCGAGATATACTTATTCATGGTGGGGATCAGCGCACCATGAGAAGCATCTTAACCACTGCTCCCCTTGAAGATTCTGACCGACGAATCTATCAGAAGCCCAGCTTCATGTTTGGAGACGTGGCGTCAGACCATGATCGCCAGCTGCTAGCCAGAGAGGGGCAGTGGATTTTTCAATTAGATGGCGAGAAGTTCTATCTTCCGTCTAACAAGCGGCATTTTCCCTTGTCCATCTTCCAATGCGTGACGAGGGCTCGGAAGATGTAGTGGCAAGTGAGTCGGACTACTAAATTGTTCACGTAGGGAAATTGATACTTCCCTCCACCCGGTTACACAAGGATGGGGCCTCCTCGTTGTATAATGGGTCTCCACCCTGGGAATGTACTCCCAGACATCCCAGTGGGAGAAAACCCTGCGGTGGCCCAAACCTTTGGGAATCAATTCTTTAAAGTTCGTGGCAACTATCCTGCCACTGATTTCAGGACTCCAGGCTGGATTCACCCTCCGAAGGCATGGTGGAGGGATTTGACTCTATATGTCCTTACTCATTTCGAGGAGGATCTGGAGAGGCTGAATCTTTATGAGGCCGTCAGGGCGACCTGCTATGGCATTCAGATGAGCGTAGCGAACTTTTACGCCATCTTCGAGTTATACTGCCCGGCTACAGAGACTTTCTTCACCCCTGTTGGCGAATTGGGTATGGCTCTGCACGAGTTGTGGGAAGTCTCTGCTTTGCCTTTGGGATCCCTCCATACGAAGAATATTTCCCGTGCGAGGCGGAATTGGCACTTCTGGAGAAGCAGGAGCCCGCCTTGTTTGAGACCTACCAGGAGTTAATGTGTCACTTGTACATTTGTTCCAGTATGCATGGAAGCCACAAAGGAACTTCGTGCAGTTTGAAGAGTTGGGGAAATTATTTGTTCCCTGACATGGAAAATACTCCTGAAGTGGCTCATTGTGGAGTTGCTGATGAAGACGTCTTTCGCCGGATGCAAGAGCATTCTCAAGGGGATCTAATTCTGGAAGAAGATGATGGCCCCTATGAAAAGGCGATATTCTTCGGAGTTTCCACGACCAGGCCCGTCGGTCGACGTCCCGGAAGGCACTTCTGGCTGGTTTCTTGACGGTCTGGTTGAAGAGATGTGTGGTGCCGTCTTCATCTAGCGACGTCATTCGTCCGATTGTCTTGTTGCCTGCCTTTCGTCTAGTCCATGGTCATTCCCTTGGACTCCTTCCAGCCATGGTGTGCTGTATTCAGAGAAGTCTTCGCGGATTGACGGAGGCTTTCTGTAGGCCACCAACGACGAAGCGGGGAAAGGGGACTATTTTGCCCTGTGACGGACCAAACCCTTGAATAAGCCTGCCATATACTTATTTGATGGCGTGGTTCGCCCTTCACTGTCCTTCCATGATCGAAGCCGGAGAAGAAACCCCCAGAAGGTGTTCGAATGGCGCTTCTCCGTCGATTCGAGGGATGTTCATGGTTAAGGACTTATGTGGCTGCGGTCCGTAAGTTGTTGTGCCGCTATAATGTCTATAGCTTTTTCCACTGCTTCCCCTATATTCGGGATGCGGGCTATGGTGAAGAGTTCAAGGACGTGGGGGAAGGGCAGACGTTATTGAGCGGGAAATTTTTGAGTGGCTGGTCAACATTCGGCCCTCACATTTGTTGTACAGAAGCGGGGACACTTGCTACCTGGAGCCTTATATTCCAAGTCGGTTTGCCCGTCAGTTTGGATATGACCAACTATACGTGGGCAATCCAAAAAGCAATCTGGCTTTCATGGGAAGCCACATCGATGGAGCCCGTGCCTGGCGGTTCTTTATCGCTGGCTGTACCGAAGCGCGGCTGTGCATGCCGCTAAGGACTCCGAACCTTCTGATGACCCTGGGATTCTGCCAGTGGTATACGACCTCAAACTCTACACCCATCAGATTCTCTATTAATTCTTCTGGTGTGAAGATAATTTCTCAGCGGCTGAACAGAAGGTCTCTGAGAAAGGCAAGGGTAAAAGGGTTCGCGTCCCAGGCCTCAGGGAGTTCATTGCCGTTGATGACAGTGAAGCCTCAGATGTAGGAAGTCCTCGCTTCGAAGCGGATACAGGTGCTAAGACTCCAGCAGCTGCCTCTGGCGTGGTGGGGACGGCTCCCGTAGAACATGCCGATGTTGAAGAAGTGGAGGAAGAAGATCCCGATGTCCACTTCAAACGAAAGCGGGAGGGTGGATCTCATAGGAAGAGAGTAGTGAAGAAGCTTCGTCGCTACGCTCCTACAGTTGTTGCAGAGGGTGAACCATCTGCAGTGCTTCCTCCTCCTGCCCCATTAGCAACTGAATTGTCGGCTCCTAAACCGACTACTGGCGAAGCCGCTCCGGACCCAGGTAAGATCAGCTTCGTTCTTGCAATATACTTTTTATGTGTTTCGGACAGCTCATTATTTGCTTTGTGATTTAGGAACTGAGGCTGCGAGAAGCCCGAGAGCTGAAGCTGTCGGAGAATAAGGGGAGCATTATGATCCCTTGTTTACTTATAAGGAGGGCGATGAGGCTGGCTATTTTGCCGTCTCAGAAGAGTCCGGAGATGAGGCGGCTGATGTAGGTCCTTCGGGCGCTGGGACCTCGAAAGGAAGTCCCGAAGCTTCTAGCTCCTTTAGGTGGACCACGGAGGGTTCGGCAAGCGAAGGTGGGCCGGCCATTCGTGTTGATTCCGCCAAAGATTTTCCTATGGAGCCCGTGGGGACTGATGCAGCCGTCAAGATAATTGAGGCGACATTATCTTTGGTATTATTTTGACCTTTTAGAACTTGCTATTTGTTATGCCTTGCCTAAACAAAGTCTTTTTGCAGGTGTTCCGCCTCTGGGTGCGTCGACTTCAAGTGAGCCCACCTGTCTTCCTGAGGGATCCAAGGGTGAAGTAAGCACTTCGACCACGTCGGATACTGCTGAGTTGGATGCTTTGTATGGTGACCTACCCTCTTATCAGCCTGACCCAGCCAGAGGGACTGAAATTGAGGAGACGGTAGTCATGGAGCCGATCTCACTTCCAACCATATCGGTGAGTGAGATGCCCTCAGTTTCGCCAGCGCCACCTATCTTGCCAGGTGCGGAGCTGAAGGTGATTACCAGTCCTACTTTCCCAACATTGGTGATTGAGCCCGCTCTCTCGGAAATGGTCACTAGTCTTACTTCGATTGTGGCTAGTGTACTAGTTTCGATGAAGACTCCTCCAAGATCATTGATGACCTCTCAGGTTGCTGCAGCCAGTGCTTCTACTATTCCTTCCACAGTGGTGTAAATAAAGCCGGTGGAATCTTCAGAGGCTGCTCGTCTGCCAGGAGTGATTGAGGCCGAGAATGAATTTGTGGGTGAACTAGTCGATAGCTTCTATAAGAGCTTGAAGCGATCCATCGCTTTGATTTTGAAAGGCTCGACTACCTCATTCTCTGGTTAAAGGTGGTCCTCTCCCGAAGCATTGAGAGTATCTGAGACTTTGGAAGGGATGACCAGGCCGCTGCATTGGAACTTCTGGTGGACCAACTTGAGAGGGATGTAGACGAATGGCGCCGTCTTATCCATTCAGACCTGGAGTCTTCAGTTAATGAGCAGCTTGCGCACCTTGTCGCTCAGATACATGAAGCTCATCTTGCCGCTCAGGAAGCCGCTAAGGCCATTTCTTCTGACTTGAAATCCTTGGAGAAAAGGAAGGTAGAGCTCGGGGACGCCATAGATGCTTCTAGCAGTGCTCTTCTTGACGCTGAAGATAAAATTGAAAAGGCCAAGGAGATGATCAGGAAGGCAAATCTTCTTTTATCCAAGGCTGAACCAGTGCGTCTTGAAGAGACTGCGCGGCTTGAGCAGCTTAAGGCTCAGAGTGACGAACTCTCGCGGCAGGAGTCAGCTCAGAGGGCAACCTTGGTTGAGGTTGAAGCTCGCTTAGCCCAGACGGCGAGCTTTAATGAGGCTGAGTTGAGGTCGCAGGCGCTTGTTAGAGCTGCTGATGATAGGAAGACAAGGCTAGCCTTTCTTGAAAGACGGATCAAATCTTATGAAGCACCCTTATAGCTTGTAATATATGTGCCTTCATGTATCCCTTCTTTTCGAAATCAATAAAAGTAATTTTGTTTTGACTCCCCTTGTCATATTTCCAACTTGTTTTATCTTTTGAATTGTTGCTTTCAAGTTGTACTGCAGCCATTTGAGAAAACAGTCCGTACTGTACTGAATAATGAGACTTGGCTATCTGTCGGTTCAGAGGTCGCAATGACGTAACCGATTGAGAAGCCACTAAGCTCAATAAAGTCCTTGTTAGACTGAAAGGTGAGACTTGGCTATCTGTCGGTTCAGAGGTCGCAATGACATAACCGGTTGAGAAGCCACCAAGCTCGAAGTAGTCCTTGACGGACTGAAAGATGAGACTTGGCTATCTGCCAGTTCAGAGGTCGCAATGACGTAACCGGTTGAGAAGCCAGAAAGCTCAATAAAGTCCTTGTCAGACTAAAAGGTGAGACTTGGCTATCTGTCGGTACAGAGGTCGCAATGACGTAACCGATTGAGAAGCCACCAAGCTCGAAGTAGTCCTTAACGGACTGAAAGGTGAGACATGGCTATCCGTCGGTTCAGAGGTCGCAATGACGTAACCGGTTGAGAAGCCACCAAGCTCGAAGTAGTCCTTGTCGGACTGAAAGGTGAGACTTGGCTATCTGCCGGTTCAGAGGTTGCAATGACGTAACCGATTGAGAAGCCACCAAGCTCGAAGTAGTCCTTGTCGGACTGACAGGTGAGACTTGGCTATCTGTCGGTTCAGAGGTTGCAATGACGTAACCGATTGAGAAGCCACCAAGCTCGAAAGTAGTCCTTGTCGGACTGAAAGGTGAGACTTAGCTATCTGTCGGTTCAGAGGTCGCAATGACGAACCGATTGAGAAGCCACCAAGCTTGAAGTAGTCCTTGACGGACTGAAAGGTGAGACTTAGCTATCTTTCGGTTCAGAGGTCGCAATGACGTAATCCATTGAGAAGCCACCAAGCTCGAAGTAGTCCTTGACGGACTGAAAGGTGAGACTTGGCTATCTGCCGGTTCAGAGGTCGCAATGACGTAACCGATTGAGAAGCCACCAAGCTCGAAAGTGATAATTGTCTTTTGTAAATATCAACAAGTATAAAACTGGTCGTCGGCTTGCCTGTCGCTTGTCTTTTATAAATGTCAATAAGTTTAGACATTGTTCAGACCAGTCAGAATTTTGATAGAATTTGGAAAAAGGTCTCGTTTTCCTTACGAAAAAAATGAGGAGACCACTGTCATAGGTTTAATGTTAACGTAACAGTGAAATGGATGCTAGAGGTTATACTGTTAAACATAGCATAAAAGGGGTTTCGTTCTCACAGGGAGAAACGAGGAAATCACTATCATAGGTTTAATGTTAACGTAACAGCGAAATAGATGCCAGAAGTTATACTGTTAAACATAGCATAAAGGGGTTCTCGTTCCCACGGGGAGAAACGAGAAAATCACTGTCATAAGTTTAATGTTAACGTAGCAACGAAATGGATGCCAGAGGTTATACTGTTAAACATAGCATAAAAGTGGTCTCGTTCTCACGGGGAGAAACGAGAAAATCACTGTCATAAGTTTAATGTTAACGTAACAGCGAAATGGATGCCAGAGGTTATACTGTTAACATAGCATAAAAAGGGTCTCATTCTCACGGGGAGAAATGAGGAAATCACTGTCATAGGTTTAATGTTAACGTAACAGCGAAATGGATGGAAAGATCTTTATATGTGGTCTTACCATTTTATGGATGAGAATTGGTAAGTAATTTTGGAGAGGGAATCAAATGGGAACATGTCCCTTAGGATTTTTAGCAAATCCTCAGCTGTCAACGGGTTTGATATGCCTTTACCAACTACTGTTTGAGTCGGGCTAGCCATGCTATTCCCCTCAGCATGATGAGTTATCGAGGAGTTATGTTGGCTTAAAGGCCAACATTTTCCTCTATCCTTAATCATTAAAGGTGTTGGATCATTTGGTTAGCGTATGTCTAACCTTAATTCTCCTTTGGATAACCAGTGTATGACCAGGTTCCTACTGGTTTATGGTTGTATGATCCCATTTGGAGGAAGAGAGAGGGCTCTTTATGCGTACCTTGGATTTGAAGGTTTTGATCAGAGGTATAATGTTAACTTGATCATGAGAAGGATCCTTAATCAAGAATAATACTTCTTTAGGAACTTGCCATTGATTGGCATCATGAGTAAATCGCCATCTGAAGTCATAAGGCGATATGCTCCGTTTGAATAGACTGTTTCTATTACAAATGGCCCTTCCCATTTAGGCTGAAATTTGTCTTTAGTTTTGTGCGTCATGATCATCGGTCGTCTGACGGTTAAAACCAAATCTCCTTTCTGGAAGACTTTTTATTTGACCTTCTTATTGAAGGCTTTTGAGATTCGAGCTTGATACTACTCGATGTGTTGCTGAGCTTGTAACCGCTTCTCATCCAGGGCTTTGAGCTCTTGAAGACGCAACCAATCATTGTCCTCTGATGTGATCTTAGTGGTCAGAGCAACTCGTAATGACGGCATCTGGATTTTTAATTGTACGACTGCTTCACACCCGTACACCAGGGAAAAAGGCGTATTGCCTGTCGGGGTCCGAACCGTGGTTCGGTAGGCCCAAAGACATTCACCAAGCTTTTCTCCCCAATCTCGCTTATTTGAGGAGACGAACTTTTTGAGTAACTTGATGATCATCTTGTTGAATGCTTCTGCCAAGCCATTAGCGGCGGGATTATAGGCAGTTGAAGCCACATTCTGAATTCTGTATTTATCACAGAATCGATAGAATACCAGGCTTATGAATTGGGGACCGTTATCATGGATGATCCGCCTAGGGACACCAAACCGATGGATGACATGGTGTTTGATAAAATTAACCACATTAGAAGTTTTAACTTCAACCAGTGGTATGGCCTCTGCCCACTTTGAAAAGTAATCGGAATTGCCAGAATAAACCGGTGACCTCTTGTCGAAGAGGGGTTGACTGGCCCTACGACATCGATTCCCCATGCTTCAAATGGCCATGAAGCAACCGTTGGGTGGAGCAACTCCGGGGGCTGATGTATCAAGTCTGCATGGATTTGGCATGCTTTACACCTTCATGCATATTGGATGGCATCGGCTATCATGGTTGGCCAATAATATCCAAGCCTATGCAACCTGTCTTTGAGCTTTGGACCTGGCTGATGAGCTCCGCAAATGTCGTCGTGTGCTTCTTTAAGCACTTCCTGCGCCTCTGAATTAGAAAGGCAACGGAGGAAGACACCGTCATATGAACGACGGTAAAGTGTCTTCAGAGTTGGGTCGTAGTAGAACGGAGAGACCTTCGTCTGATAGATGCCGCTTCTTTAGGATCGTCTGGCAGCAGACCGTGTAAAGCATAGTCGATAAGAGAAAATCGCCAATCTCTCGGCTCAAGATCCGTCGAGACATTATAGACTTCTCGGGTTCTTAACATATGCTTAGAGCATACAAGGTGTCGAGTTGCCACTGTGGGGTGATATTCGGTGTCGACTGGCAGGGATAGTGTTGTTGCTAATGCAGCAAGAGCATCCGCCTTGGTATTCTGAGATCGAGACACGTGCCCGATGTAGAAACCTTCAAACAGATTAGCCAATTCGATGACCGTGTGATAATAAGACACCAAGTCTTCGTGGCGGACCTCATATTCGCCTTTAACCTGATTGATAATCAGTTTTGAATCGCTGTAAGCTTCAAGATAGCGTACCCCCATTCCATGGGCGAGCTGAAGGCCAATAAGTAGAGCATTATATTCCGCTACATTGTTGGAGCATGATTCTATCAGAGAAAATGCTCTAGAAAGAACATGATTCTGTGGAGAGATAAACACAACCCCCACGCCGGCGATGATCCTGCCCTTAAAACCTATTCGAGATGCTCCATCGAAGAACATCTGCCAAACTTCATCCTCTGAAGTTACATTAGATTCGAAGACTTCATCCGGAATATCTTCGTGAAGTTTTGAGTTTTCTGGGACTGGATGAGCAGCCAAGAACTCTGCAAGTGCCTGGCATTTAACCGCCTTTTGAGGGATAAAGATCATGTCGTATTGAGACAAAAAAGCGCCTATTTAGCTAATCTTGAATTCAATGATCCTGGCTTCGTCATGAGAAGACGCAAAGGATTCACCCTAGAGATGACATGTATGGTTTGGCCAACCAAATAATGTCGTGTCTTCTGAACAGCAAAGACAAGAGCTAAGCACTCCTTCTCGATAGGGTTATAGCAAGATTCCGCTCCTATCAGAGTTCTGCTCAGATAATAAATGGCCTACTCGTGACCATTGTCGTCCTTTTGAGTAAGGAGGGCACCAAGAGAATAGTCCATAGCTTTCACATAAAGCAAGAATGATTTCCCTGATGTGGGAGCCACTAAGACTGGAGGTTTTGTGAGATATCTCTTGATGTCTTCATAAGCTTCCTGACAAGCTTGATCCCATACGAAGGAAGCACCCTTTTTCATGAGTCGGGTGAACGGTTGACAGCGGCCTGAGAGATTTGCGATGAATCTTCTAATATAAGCCAGTCTACCTTGCAAGCCTCTAAGCACTTTAAGATTCCACGACTCTGAATGGCTTTGACCTTGTCTGGATCAAGATGAATTCCTTTTGATGTAACAATAAACCCAAGGAACTTGCCACTCGAAACTTTCAAGAAGGATTTTGTGAGATTCATCTTCAGTTGATGAGCCCGCATTATGTCGAACATCGTTCTCAAGTCACGAAGATGGTCGTTCTTATTGCGGCTTTTGACGGCAATGTCGTCGACATAGTATTCTACCGTTTTTCGGAGATGATCGTGGAAGATTGTACTCTCTGCCCACTGATAGGTTGCTCTGACATTTTTTAGCCCGAAGGGCATCACAGTGTAGCAGTATACCCCCAATGGTGTTCGGAACGATGTATGCTTCTCGTCGTCCGGGTACATTTTGCTCTGATTGTACCCTGAAAAGCCATCCATAAAAGACATTCTTTCGAATCCACAGGTGTTGTCAATTATGACATCGGTGATGGGCAGTGGGAATTCATCTTTAGGACAAGCTGAATTGAGACATGGTAGTCGATGCAGATCCGTATTTTCCCATTCTTCTTGAGGACATGAACGATTTTAGCAACCCAATCTGGATGCTGTTCTTCTCGTATGAAGCCACATGTAATGAGCTTATGAACTTCGGCTTCAATAGCCTCAATAATATTCGGGCGGAACCGACGTTATTGCTACTTGACTGGCTTGACGTCGGGTCTGATATTCAGACGATGCATGGCGACTTATGGATCAAGTCCGGGCATGTCTTCGTAGTTCCATGCGAAGACGTCTATATACTCCTTAACGAGTATTATTAATTCTTCTTTTTTCACAAGTGATAAGCTCTCACTTATAAAGATGGGCTTAGGGTGATCTTGACTACCCAAATTGACCTGCATCACCTTGTCTTCGGTAGGTGGTTCGCGCAGTTCGAATCGCTTTTCCCATTGGAGATCTAATTGCTGAGCCCATGGTTCCTCATCAGTAGCTTCCGCAGGCTCCAATTGACTGCTTGAAGTCATATTAACAGTGAGGTTCTCGAACATCGTTCCCATACTGACATCTGAGTCCCACTCGGAGGATGAGACAGAATGTGATGGAATCGGTTCGCCATCCCTGAATTGAACCGTTGTTGGTGGTGTGGGTGTAACGTATCCCAACCCCCTGCGTGTGTTATCATAGTAACTTGCAGGTTTCCCTTTTGGCACAAAGTTACGCAGCAAACTACGCCTTCCTTTTCCGAAATTCAGGCCTTCTCCACGTTTTAGGCCGTACCCTATTCTCTTCATAATATGGCACGCTGGTCGGCGTAATGGAAGAATTGTGGGGTGTCTTGAGTCTGAACTTGAATCTGTGGCTGTGAATCCTCGTGGTTGGGCTCTACCAAATATTATTGATAATTGACCTTCTTTGGATGGAGGGATCACTAAAACGGCCCCTTCTACAGATTCCATGTGTGTGTCGGATGCACTTGATCTATGTAAAAGCATGTACAGAGAGCTATCCGTGATGGATTCAAACAAACCCAACATTCACAGGATAATCAAAAAAAATATTATCATTAATTACCCATTCACCTTCATCTTCAGAAGGAGTGTTACATTGGGGGCTATTAAGATATGCTATAATTGGTTTGCCAATCAAAATGGCTGGCATGTCTGCTTCAGATTCTGAATCCGCCTCATTGCCACTATCATCGTCGTCCGGCAATGGTTGTTTTGATGTTTCACCGGTCTCTTGATACAGGAGAGCGTCAGTGAAGTAATTTTCCACCCCCTTGAATGGTTGCTTCTCAGCGAAGACAGTTTGTACTGTCGTGTCGTCTTCGACATATTTGAAGCACTGGTGCAGAGTGGAGGGAACGATCCAGTTGGCGTGGATCCACGGTCGTCCTAACAGCAAGTTGTATGATGTGTCAGCGTCAATGACATAGCATGTCACTTCTGACTTCAGGCTCCCGATTCGACAGCGGAGTCAAATTTTCCCAAGTGGATGACTACTCCCGGCATTGAAACCGTATATTGTAGTAGTGGTTGCGGACAACCTATATAGTGGTATACCGAGGAAGTAGAGGAGCCTTTTGGGGATGATGCTAAGTGCAGATCCCGAATCAACCTGTACCCTTTCAAGGCATGTTGAATTGATGTATCCGGTGAAGTACAGAGGTCGATCGTGCCTGTTGTCTTTGAGAAGCATATCTTCCGCTGTGAAGGTAATAGCAGGCACCTTTGATTGTACCTGATGGCATTCAGGGCATGGAGACTGAGCGACGTCTTTAGGGATATCTGGCATATATGTCAGGAATGATTCTGAATCAGCCAGCGCATCTCTGAGTGCTTCTCTTGTTTCTTTTGAGAGACGAAGGAGCTCGTGTATTGTAATACGAGCCGGGATATTAGCCAGCTGGGCCAATATGTCAAAACGGAAGGGCGTGTCAAGCCCTGGGCCTGAAGGCCTCTTCAGGACATGGTCGAACCGGACTTCCTTAGGTTTCTCCTTTCCCTTAGTTGGAATCGAAGTGGAGGCTGGTACTTGTACTGACGTCGTTTGCTGTTGTGTCTTGTCAGTAGCTTTCTCATACTGTTTTAAGTATGATTTTCTGGATTGAGTACCCATCGGCTGAGGTACATCAGCCTGCGTCGTGCAAGCGTGCTTTTCCCCTTCAGAATCGCTGAGAGAAGCTGATGTAAGATTGTCATCATCTGGCAGGATGGAGATGACATTGCAAGATTTGCCCTTTGACTTGGACTTCTTTGAATCCCACTGTACATCTTAGACAAGGTCTGGGTGTATCCACATAACTTCCCCTGTCTCCAATGTCAAGGGAACAAGACCTCTATTATCCTGATTTTTAGCCGCAGATGTTTGACTTCCAGTCGTGGCGCAGGGACTGGATAAGTCCCGTCAGGAACTGTGACCTTTGGGGTTTTGCCGAACTCGAGGGTCACCATATTGGCAGTGACTTTCTTCTGCTCTGATTTCAGTGTCAAGAATCCAGCGTCGATCAAGGCTTGAATTCTGTCCTTGAGGACAAAGCACTTGTCGGTAGGATGGTGATTCATTCTGTGGTAGAGACAGTATTTGGGATCGTTCGTGCGTCCTATCTCATTAGGACGTCGAGCCTCTGGTAGCTTCATTTTATTCCCTTTGTGGAGTAAATAGAATATTGTGAGCACCTGATCGTCTCTGAAGGAGTACTGTTTCGGAGAGAATTTAGACTCCTGATTATTGAAGCCGCTCTTCTTGACCTTCGACTGAGCATCCCCTGACAATTCAATGGACATAGTCTCTTTCCCTTTGGCTTGAGAAGACTGCGTCATGTCACCGCGTCCTTTATTCTCATACCTCATTTGCCTTTAGGGGTGGATGGTTCGAACTTTTTAGCCGACTTTTTGGCTATCTCAGCTTGTTCGACCAATTCTTTCCAGGTATGGGCATTGACAGCCCCCATGCGAATCTCTACTTGGTCTAAGAAGTTGTGCCTGCACGTCTATAAGAGCATGGGTAATGGCATCCCTGCTGGGCACATCAAAGACAAGTTTCTGAATCGCTCAATGTAGTCACGGACAGATTCGCCCTTCTTCTGCACGGTGGAGAGGAGCTTGTCCATGGTTACCTCGGTATCGTCCTCATAGAAACGAGAAAGGAATCGGGTTTCCAGGTCGATCCAAGAATTGACAGAGCCCGGAGGGAGACTTCAGAACCAGTCAAATGCTACCCCCTTTAAGGTGCCGATGAACAGCCTAGCCATGATAGCATCATTGTCTATAATATTACCGGTCTGAGACCGAAAATAGTAGATGTGCTGGTTTGGCGAGCTTTTACCATCGTACGTGTGTAACGTCGGCGGTTTGAACTTTGGTGGGTATGGTACTGAATCCCACTCCAACAGGTAAGGACGGACTGCCCCTACTTTCTTTAATTCATCCCTCTGAGTTAGGGATGCGATTTGAGCTTGGATGCCTTTAAGGACCTCAGCGTCCAAAGAAGAACCCTCCTTGGACTTCTCCGTCTTTGGCTGTTCATTGCTAAGATGTTCTTCCTCGTCGTGATTGCTCCTGGTATCATTGTTATTCCGGTTATTGAGGAGTTGAGCGAGCATCTGTTGGATGTTGTCCAAAGCTTCTTGCTGGGTTTTGAAAGTTTGCTCCTGACCTTCCAAACGCCGACGAAGGTCGTTGTTACCATTGTCAGCCATATTGACTGATACTCTGTCCGTTTGCACTGAGCTGACGGTCGCCGAAGAGGCATACCCATTATCTTCATCTTCTTCACTAGACCATTGGACTGATCCTCCCTTAGTTCCGGCGAGGCTACTGCCGTTGAGGAAGAAGGCTGTTGATAACTGTAGGGTATCGCAACCCTAAATCTGGTGTTTCGAAAGACACCTTCTTCATGCACCAAGACTTCGCCTAAGCCTGAGCTGTAATCTGGATCTGGGGAACTGTAGGGAGTGTCGTCAGACACTTGTCTGGCCCTGCGCAGCTCTCGTCCTCTTCCGGTCATGTTAACGGATGCAGAGGGAAAATCTCGCGATATGCTCCTTTTATGATGTTTCACCGGGGCTTGTACCGACAGCCGATCAAAAACTGATCGTCGGCCAGGAGAAGTGGCGAGGATTGGTCCTAGCCGGCAATGGACTGAGTGGACTGTCACCAGCTGACATCCCACTTGTTGACAACAGGGGGGAGTAGTTTGAAAAGATTTCGACTTCCGTTTGTTTGTCAAGAATTCTGGCAAGTCAGACCCAGTTGGGCCTAAACGATCCAGCGCAGAGGCTCTTTTGAATCACGCGTAGGACGATGTCCTGCTCCTTTTATCGCTGTAGAGGGGATTAGCACTGAATAGTGCTTCAGCTCTAACTTTGCGGCTAAGAACCTTGGGAATGTCCTTGGGTGCTGAAGCTGCATAAGCAACGCTGTCAACACTTAGGGATAATCCCTTAGCTCCGCTACAAAGAGCGAGCTTAGCGCTTGATGAACTGGGGAGCGGAGCATGCTGTGGTGCTTTATCCGCTATACTGCTGCGAAGGCGGTTAGCCTTAGATAGTGCTTTGGCTCTAAGTTCGCAATTAAAAACTTTGAAAACGCCCTTGGGCGCTGAAGCTGCATAAGCAACGCTATCAGCACTTAGGGACGATCCCTTAGCTCCGCTGCGAAGAGCGAGCTCTGCACTTGAAGAACTGAGGAACGAAGCACGCTGTGGTGCTTTGGTTCCAGCTTCGCGGCTATGAACATCGCGCGTACCCTGAGGTACAGTAGCTTCGCTCGTGAGAACGAGGCTGGCGCGAGTTATTGCTCTTGAATTGGGTGAAGGTATGGTCGCCGTTGTAACTTCGCGGCTGGCAGCATTGTCGGCGCAGGCAGGCATCTTTTCTTTTTCTTCGCAAGAGAGACGCACTTGTGGCGTAGCTACGCCTGAGGCTTTATTCAGAGCCTTCTGGTTTGGCCTCCACATCTGCTTTGATAAGGGAGGTATAGGTTCGCAGGGAACCTGACTAGCCACACGCGAGGCTGAAGGGTGTTGGCAGAATTCTGCTTCTGGTTTCTGTTCTGAAACCTTGGCCATGGAGACCTTTCTATGCTTCCGTGCATGAAGCATTAGACCACCCCCAGAGAGGACTTCTTCAAATTTTCCTTGGTCGAAGTAAACGACCAGGTTCTCGAAAGTAATAGGCCTGCACTGCGGGCCTGCTTCCTTATTGGGCCAGAGGACCGCAATAGGCTCGCAGAGAGCCTTATCTGTCTTCGCAGAGACTTGCCTTGAAAATTTAGCCAGAGAGGCTCTGGTTGCACCGGCTTTCCTGAATTCAGAGATAGACCCGAAGGTCTGTTCGTCGCATTGCGACACTTGTTTCTCAGCAGTGGAGAAATCATTCCCCAGCGGAGTCGCCATCTTATTTTCCATTGATTTGCAAAGGGAAAAACTTACAAAAAAGAGGGTCGAGGAGCTAAATTACAAGTAACACAAAGGATTACAAGTAGATCTCCTCAAAGATTCTGGAGAAGTGTGCCGGTAGGAGTCTGGTCAGCGCGCGACCACTTTGTCCCTTTGACAATGCGAGCGATGAGATTCCCTTCTCGCCTGGTTCGGAGAATCGGAGAACAGAAGGTTGATAGAACCCTCTTGTTGCTTCTCAAACCGCCTTCGCTTAGGAATTCCTTCTCGCCTGGTTCTGGAGATTCCTTGAGAAGAAGGTATTAGGGTATCAGCACCCTGATTAGAGAAGTGATTCTCTGAAGTCTCTGAATTCTTGAAAGCAAGAGAATATATCTCTGTTTATGCGCGCGATGCGTCCTCTCGAGAAGTCTGCCGTCTCTCTGGAGCGTCCTCTCTTGCGTGTGTTGGTGGTCTCTTCTTGTCGAGATCTCTCTCCTTGTGCCCCTCGTGGGCTATTAATAGGGAAAGTAAGGGTATAATTGTCCCTTGAAAATATGAAAACAGATTGAATCAAATCTGTTCAAATCTGGAAAGTAGCCTTGCTGCGAGGCTAGAATCAGCTTTTGCGAAGCTAAAAGTAGCAGGTCGGTTAATCCTCCTGATCTTTTTTGATCATTTCCATATAGTTAGAAGATCTCCCTTGATCCTCTTACTTTTTTTAGGAGAGTCAAGAGATTATGGCAATCAACTGCCAAATTTGATCACAGATTTGATCTTGATTGGATTTGATCTTGATCTGAATAGATTTGATCTCATCTGGAGATTTAATTTGTCAAAGGTTGACCATGACGGACTCGCAGCGGAGCTGCCCGCGTTGAGCTCGCAGTGGAGCTGGAAGAAACATCTGGCGAAGTCAGAAGACAGCTCTTCAGCGGAGCTAGATAACGTCTGTGGCGAAGCTACCGAACATTCTTCTGCTTCAAGCGAAGCTAACTCTCTGCGGAGTTAACTGAGCACTTCAGGCGAAGCTATAGGTTAGCTTCCTGACGGAGATGTGAATGGCTTCAAGGCGAAGTTAGGTGATCTTAACCTCTCAGGCGAGGCTATCCTTTTGGGCTCATGTGGTGCTAAGTGTTAGCATTTTAGACCTGCTGAGGTCTGTTTAGAGACAATCCGGGCTCACTGTCTGCTTCACTGGATAGTAGAGTCCAAGTTGCTGCTTTATCCCTTGGGAATGAATGAAAACTGGTCGTCAGCTTATCTGTCACTTGTCTTTTGTAAATGTCAACAAGTACAGAATTGGTCGTCAGCTTGTCTATTACTTGTCTTTTGTAAATGTCAACAAGTTTAGACATTATTCGAACCAATCAGAATCTTGTCTTTTTTAAAGTGTCAACAGTAACTAATATGTCGGTGAGAGTCACAACAACAAATATCAGGTATCAACCGGTCACATAACAAGGTAAAGGAGAATGGTATAAATATTTCAAACTCTTCACAATCATTTTTATAATAATAATAAATTTATCTTTTAGTTAGTTATGCGAAGCCGAGTAAAGCGGGAGCAGATCTAGACATACCTGGTATAATACCGGGTCGACAAAGTATAATAATGGCTGGAAGCTATTTATAAGGCATAATAATCATTTATATAACATATACTAACTTGCATAAAGAGATATCATATATTAAAAGCAAGATAATAATTATTAGACATGGAACGATGGTAATAAAGTAAGAATGTACTCGCCTAACACCGGAATGAAAAAACCGAGAAAAAGTCCGAGAAATCCGCTAACACGTGCGAGCAAGCCACTAGCCCATAATATATATATATATATATATATATATATATATATATATATATATATATATATATATATATATATATATATATATATATATATATATATATATATATATATATATATATAGATACACACACACACACAATAAATATGATAAATATTTTAGAGAAGGAATGAGAGAGGGGAGAGAGAGAGAGAGAGTAGGGTTATTTAAAAGAGAGAAAATAAGAATTAATGGGGAGGGATATAATTGAAATTATAAGAAAGTAAATAGGAGGTTAAGGAGGGCGGTAAAAATGGAAAGGGAGAAAAGAAATGAATTAAAAGAAAGAAAGAAGAAAGAAGAATGGAAAAAGAGAAGGAGGGGTAGAGGCTGCCAGCGACCGGCCCACCGTCGGTGGCCTAGCGGTGGCGGCGCCGCCGCCGGGGGCGCGCGCGCGTGCGGCCTGGCCCGGGGGAAGGAGGGTGTTGGTGGTTTTGGTGTGATGGTTGTTTAGTTGGTTGTTTGGTGGAGGAGTTGGTGGTGGTAGTTGATGGTAGTGGTGGTTATGGAGGTTGTGATGGTTGTTGGAGGTGGTGGAGAGTTAGAGGAGGAGGAGGAGGTGATCATTGGGGGGTTGAAAGTGAAGGAGGAGGGGTTTGGTGGGGAATTTTGGGAAGAAGTTGAAGTGGTGGTGGTGGTAGGTTTGGATGAAATTGGAGATGGTGGAGTGGTGTTTAGGGATGATGGAAGTGGAGAAGGAAGTGGGGGGTGTAAGATCACCTAGAGGGGGGGTGAATAGGTGATGGCTAATCTAATGGTCACTTGTGAACAAATAATGCGGAATTAAAACTAAGTTGACCAAATTAAAATTTCTTTTAATTAAACACTTATGTATAACTCAAAAGTGTTGCCGAATTCCCCTTGCGAGGCTCTGGACAAGCTCCTCTAGATTCCCCTTGAATGGGTTGAGGTGCCGCGTTGGCTCTCTTGGTTGAATACTAGTGTTAACAACAATCCCAAGCAAGTATGTATATCAATTATGAGCACAAGGGAATATATCATGCATATATAGGATGAACACAATAAATTGAATGCAAGATATAAAATAGAGACAAAGAGAGAGAGAGGGAAGAGTAAGCAATCGCAAACACAAAGGGTTTGTTTCGAGGTTCGAGCACACTTGCTCTACATCCCCGCCTTCGACACACGAAGGATTTCCACTATGCAAGATCCCACCGGATCTCTCCTCGGTGCCGTACACCTACAAACCCTCGGACTCCCAAGTCCCGTACACACGCAAGTCCACCGACTCGCCGAGGCCGTACCTCTACCAAAGAGTTCACAACCGAACTCCACACCACAACGAGCACACTTGCCCGCTTCCTCAAAATACAATGGAAATCTCTTTGGTGATCTAACACTTGATCACCAATTACAAAAGCTCACTACAACACTTTCCTATAGGATAGATATGTCTATGGATGCTCAAGTGAAGTGTGAGAAATCAAGGAAAGAAAGTTTTGATGGAAAACTCAAGAAATCACTTTAACACTCTCTTGATAAAAACTCCCTTTTGATTGGAAATATTTGCTCTCAAATTTGTGGAGAAAACTTCTGAAATGAGTGGGAAAAACTGCTCAAGAAGTCTCAAAAATCTTCACCTCAAAACAATAGGCAAAACCCCCTTTTATAGGCTCCCAGAAAATAGAGCCGTTGGGGCTGTGTCAGTGCTGTCGGTCGACCGCCGGTCGACCGGCCAACGGTCATTTTTCTGACCGTTGCAGCCACCGGTCGACCGGCTCGGTCGACCGATAACCTGGAATGAACTGTCGGTCGACCGGCCCGGTCGACTGATATTTCCAGAGAGCAAAGCTCTCTTGGTCGGTCGACCGACCCGGTCGACCGGCCACTGTGCTGACAACGTGCACAGGGCTGTGCACATCGGTCGACCGGACCGGTCGACCGGTTTAGCCTGTCAGCCAGTTTCCAGGTCAGAAAACAGGATTTAAAAATCTTTTATAAAATCCTAAAAATACATAGAAATTCTACAAAAATAGTTTTACCAATATACTTGAAAGAACAAACATGCTTGCACAAAATCAAGACATGTTATATATGTTTTGGTCTATTTTTGTAACTTGGAAATATTAGCTCAATAACCAAAAGGTATTTTTCCAAAACATGTTTTTCCAAACTTGTTTTTCTAAATCTTCATCAAATACAAAAACAAGATATTTGAGTTCATTTTAAAGCATAGTGTGTATGGATATGATCCACTACACAATCAATAAGAAATATCTATGTTTTTGATATAAAGCTCTAATCAAGATTTTGGTTTAAAGATATGAACTATGAAATACCAAAATCCAAGATAAATATTTTGTCTCAAGGAAAATCTTTGTTCTAAATAAAAATTCTTTTCTAAACATAAAAATCTTTTATGAAAGCACTTTAAATCAAGAGTTCTAATCAAGAGTGTGTGTGTGTGATATAACTTGAGCAATCCACCAACTATCTATCCTTTACATTTTTACTAAAACAAAAATACAAATTCTATACCTAGACCCAAGTCTTCAACTACTTGAAGTCTTCCCTTGAAGGCTTCTCATCTTCTTGACTTGGTCCAAGCTTGATCCAAAAACTCCTTGGATCACCACATGCAAGCTCCAAATCTTGTTCTTTTATCCTTTGTTGAGCTATGCACCTACTAAGATCTTGATCATGAATCTGTCACTAATTAAACACAAGATCATTAGTAACTATAACTACATGAGTTGATCATCATCAAAACTAGGGTGAAGGGCCTTTGGGCCAACAATCTCCCCCTTTTTGATGATGACAAAACTCATGGAGTTATATATGCATGGATTAAAGTAAAGCTTCAAAGAAGCTCCCCCTTAACTCATGCATACCAAAATAAATAAAAGATATGGCAATAAAAGCACATGACATGTATGCAATGTAGGAGATGCAATCATATAGATCAAATCATAAATCAAATCTTTTGCTCCTAATTGCAAGACAACATATATGCATAAATACAAATCTTACTCCCCCTTAAGCAAGGAACCAAATACTTCTCCCCCTTAAGTAAGGAAATCATGAAATCATGCATATAAAATCACAAATTCTTCTCCCCCTTTTTGTCAATCATCAACAAAGGGTTCAAAGAAAAATACATCAAACAAATTTTTCTCCCCCTTTTTGTCAAAAACAAAGAAATCAAGGAGGGTAAAATACAAATCAATCAATAAAATTTATATGCGATATAAATTCATGAAGAGGAAGACGTTAAGTTAGCTTCCCGACACATATACATTACATGAAAGAGGGATGACAAGCCCTAATTCACATAACGTATAATATGTCATGCATAAGAGGAGATGTGAAGCTCCCCCTACACACGTATATCATATAAAGAAGAGTTGTCAAGCTCCTCAATTTATAATATACTCAACATGAATCTACATATGGAAGAGATGTTAAGCTCTCCTTGCATATAGACAATACAAATCAAAAATTTTGAATTTTTCTTTATCAAAACAAAATTTTAACTTTTTCTTAGTAACAACAAATTTTGAGATATCAATTGTAAAATAATCAAATTTTGAATTTTTGATACCAATTTCAAAACACAATGCATAAGCTTATTATGAAATACCAATTTGAAATCTAATTAAGCTTAGCATCAACAATCTTTGTGCTTTAAAGGAAATACCACTTGTAAAATAAGCACAAATAGATAACATATATGTATGACAAGATAATACCAATAGAAATTGATATAATTTGAAGGCATTCATACATACAATCAAAATATGGATATACACAACATGAAGTCATATTGATACCAATTGCAAATAACCAATGATACCAATTGAAAAGTAAGCATAAGTGTATACATCATATAATCTACCATATGAAGAATTCGAACTAGTTAAATGAACTTGTTTTAAGAACTAGTACGAGATCCTTCCATCAAGGAATAAGTTAAAAAGTTTTTCATGAAAGATCAATGAAACACAAGGCACTATGAAACACTCTAATCCATAAAGTCCATATTTTCAAAAATGAGTGTACTGATGTTATGTGAAACATGGCATCATGAAAATTGCAATAAAACTCAATATTCCTTAAAATCATAAATTTTGAAAATACGAAAATCATTACAAATTTTAATATATGAAAATCATCAAAGTTATATTTCATAGCATATGTATGTTTTGACAAGACATTAAGTATACATACATATCCCCAACACAATTGAGTCCATATATATAGATTTGCATGAAAGGCAAATGACTCAAGAGGTATCCATGTATATCTTAATGTTTTGACAAAATAACCATATACATGAAATGAAATCACATGATCATAACATAAATCCAAAAGGGGAATACAAGTTTAAAAAATGTAATGATCATCAAAACTAAGCTTATACTAGCACACCTAATGGGTTCAAATAAGCATTCAAGTACACATATCAATAGATTTATTTGTGCCCATAATATGTAAAAGTATAAATCATAGTGTTGACAAAAACTAACATTTAAACTAATATTCAAATCATGAAGTACAAATAAATTTTGAGAAAATAAAAGAATTTATCCATAAAAATAGGATCATGTGCATCAATCTCAAAGGCTATTTGAAGAATAACTAACTAGTATAAATTGTTTTTGAAAAAAAACTAGTTAAAGATCCTTCAAATACATCAAATTCAAATGTTTTTCATAAATACTACTAAGTACATAAAAGTTCAAGCACTCATAGTCCATAAAGCTCCAAATTATGTGTTTTCTTAAAGATGAGTGTTCAAAGGTTATGTAAATAGTATCTTCATGAAAATAGTTATTGAAGCCCAAAACGATCATAAGTCAAATTTTTAACAACAAATCATGAAAAATCATTTTTCACTAAAATCAACAATTTTCATGGTATATGTATGGTTTATACAAATCTAACAATATGCATACATATCCCAAAATAAAAGAGTCTATTAAATGTTTGCATGAAGGCAAGAGACTCACGGGTATACATGTATATTTATTAGATTTGAATTAAACATGCATATACATGAAGTAAATCACAAAAAAAAAAAAAATTGGCAAAAACATGTATAAAAGAGAATCATCAAAACTAGATTATACACATGCATAGAGTGGATACAAGTGAGCATGAAGTTCAATCATATATGAGTCAATTGTAATTCACTATGTGTACATGTATAGATACAAGTTTTGAAATATTCTACATCTAAGCATGTAAATACCACATGAAGCACAAATCAAACAAAATCATGAACATGCTATGAATGTATGAAATAAGTAAAAACATGTATATAAAAATAGGAGTTAAGAAATTGTTACCAACTTCAAAGCTCCAAGCATGGTGGTCTTTTCCACCAAAATTTCCTTGATAGCAATGCATCTATAAGAGTGTCCATCATATCCATTGCATTCACTACCAAGGCACCAATCCTCTCACGTTTTGTGAGAGCCCTCACCTACATCAAAATCAAAGGGTGGGGGTTTTGGTACCCATGTTTTCTTGGGTCCTTTGGGGTTAGCATTGTTGTAAGGAACCCAAAATTTATTATACTTAGCAAAATATAGATATGGTTTCTTATCAAAACAATATTTTGCTAGATGGCCTTTGCGGCCACAATGTGTACATATGTACACCTTAGCATGATGCTTATGAGTGTGATTGTGATCGTGATGTGCACTATAAGCATGAGCATGATGTGTATGAGCATGAGCATGGGGAACTTGTTTCTTTTGAAACAAGGATTCCAACTTAGAATGGTTAAATGCACATGTGCTCAAATTAGAGCTCAAATTATCTATCTTATTTTTCAAATTATTAATCTCACTAGTGGAGGCATGTAAAACATGGTGAGATATATGATCAATTTTCTTTTTCTTTTTACAAACATCTTCTTTTTCTTTTTCACAAATCTTTCTTTTCAAAGTCTTGTTTTCTTGAAAAACAACTTCTTTTGAGTTTCCACCAAAATAATCTTTTCCTTCAAAATAGTGTTCCCTTCACATAAATCATTTATTTTAGACATAAGGGAAACATTCTCATTTTTCAAATCATTATTTTCTTTTTCTAAACATGCAAGTTTATTTCTAAAAGAATCATTTTCTACATGCATGCAATCAATGTTCTTTTTCAAATCTTTATTATTCTTTTCTAAGCATGCAATGTTATCTCTACATGAATCATGTTCATTATGCATGCAAGCAATGTCCTTTTTCAAAATTTTATTTTCTTTCTTAATTATGTCATATCTTTCAAGCAATAATTGGCATAAAGAATTTAGCTCATCATATGACATACTAGCATCCTCATCATCGGATTCGGTATTTACCTCAAGGGGGTCATCCCCTTGGACCATGTAGCACTTGTTGGAGGTGTCGCTTCCAACATCCGAATCGCTCCCCGCATAGTATTGTTCATTTTCGCCAAGGGAGATGAGGGTGTTCCATACTACAAAAGCCATATCAATATTAGCAACCCTACATAAATAATCATCATTTAGGGTGCTCTTTAAAGCATGTAGGGCTTTTGTATTAGCCTCAAGATTCTTACCATCTATACAATAAGCATTATTAGTAGTGGCAAGATATACATTATAACCTAGGGCTTTTAGGAATAATGACATCTTAACTTTCCAAATGTGGATGTTAAGAATATCAAAGGTGGGTGGTGACATAAAGTCCATGGTGAGGTGTGTGTGTACAACAAATATTGTGATTAGCCCAAATGTAGGATCTTTAACTCTTAGGTTGTTAGACCCTTATCAAGAGCACTAGCTCTGATACCAATTGTAAGATCACCTAGAGGGGGGGTGAATAGGTGATGGCTAATCTAATGGTCACTTGTGAACAAATAATGCGGAATTAAAACTAAGTTGACCAAATTAAAATTTCTTTTAATTAAACACTTATGTATAACTCAAAAGTGTTGCCGAATTCCCCTTGCGAGGCTCTGGACAAGCTCCTCTAGATTCCCCTTGAATGGGTTGAGGTGCCGCGTTGGCTCTCTTGGTTGAATACTAGTGTTAACAACAATCCCAAGCAAGTATGTATATCAATTATGAGCACAAGGGAATATATCATGCATATATAGGATGAACACAATAAATTGAATGCAAGATATAAAATAGAGACAAAGAGAGAGAGAGGGAAGAGTAAGCAATCGCAAACACAAAGGGTTTGTTTCGAGGTTCGAGCACACTTGCTCTACATCCCCGCCTTCGACACACGAAGGATTTTCACTATGCAAGATCCCACCGGATCTCTCCTCGGTGCCGTACACCTACAAACCCTCGGACTCCCAAGTCCCGTACACACGCAAGTCCACCGACTCGCCGAGGCCGTACCTCTACCAAAGAGTTCACAACCGAACTCCACACCACAACGAGCACACTTGCCCGCTTCCTCAAAATACAATGGAAATCTCTTTGGTGATCTAACACTTGATCACCAATTACAAAAGCTCACTACAACACTTTCCTATAGGATAGATATGTCTATGGATGCTCAAGTGAAGTGTGAGAAATCAAGGAAAGAAAGTTTTGATGGAAAACTCAAGAAATCACTTTAACACTCTCTTGATAAAAACTCCCTTTTGATTGGAAATATTTGCTCTCAACTTTGTGGAGAAAACTTCTGAAATGAGTGGGAAAAACTGCTCAAGAAATCTCAAAAATCTTCACCTCAAAACAATAGGCAAAACCCCCTTTTATAGGCTCCCAGAAAATAGAGCCGTTGGGGCTGTGTCAGTGCTGTCGGTCGACCGCCGGTCGACCGGCCAACGGTCATTTTTCTGACCGTTGCAGCCACCGGTCGACCGGCTCGGTCGACCGATAACCTGGAATGAACTGTCGGTCGACCGGCCCGGTCGACTGATATTTCCAGAGAGCAAAGCTCTCTTGGTCGGTCGACCGAGCCGGTCGACCGGCCACTGTGCTGACAACGTGCACAGGGCTGTGCACATCGGTCGACCGGACCGGTCGACCGGTTTGGCCTGTCAGCCAGTTTCCAGGTCAGAAAACAGGATTTAAAAATCTTTTATAAAATCCTAAAAATACATAGAAATTCTACAAAAATAGTTTTACCAATATACTTGAAAGAACAAACATGCTTGCACAAAATCAAGACATGTTATATATGTTTTGGTCTATTTTTGTAACTTGGAAATATTAGCTCAATAACCAAAAGTATTTTTCCAAAACATGTTTTTCCAAACTTGTTTTTCTAAATCTTCATCAAATACAAAAACAAGATATTTGAGTTCATTTTAAAGCATAGTGTGTATGGATATGATCCACTACACAATCAATAAGAAATATCTATGTTTTTGATATAAAGCTCTAATCAAGATTTTGGTTTAAAGATATGAACTATGAAATACCAAAATCCAAGATAAATATTTTGTCTCAAGGAAAATCTTTGTTCTAAATAAAAATTCTTTTCTAAACATAAAAATCTTTTATGAAAGCACTTTAAATCAAGAGTTCTAATCAAGAGTGTGTGTGTGTGATATAACTTGAGCAATCCACCAACTATCTATCCTTTACATTTTTACTAAAACAAAAATACAAATTCTATACCTAGACCCAAGTCTTCAACTACTTGAAGTCTTCCCTTGAAGGCTTCTCATCTTCTTGACTTGGTCCAAGCTTGATCCAAAAACTCCTTGGATCACCACATGCAAGCTCCAAATCTTGTTCTTTTATCCTTTGTTGAGCTATGCACCTACTAAGATCTTGATCATGAATCTGTCACTAATTAAACACAAGATCATTAGTAACTATAACTACATGAGTTGATCATCATCAAAACTAGGGTGAAGGGCCTTTGGGCCAACAGGGGGGTGGGGGGTGGCGCGGCGCCGGCCTAGGGGCGGCGACGGCTTAGGTGGTGGAGGCGGCTGGTGGGGAGTTGGTGGGTTTGTTTTTGGTTGAAGGAGTTTGAAATTGAAGTGGGAATGGAAAAGAGAAGGAAGATGAAAGGAGATTTAATGGAGAGGAGAAGAAAAAGGTAATGATGAAATAGGATGGGGGGAGGGGGGAGATGGGCTGCAACAGCAGCCCATCATGCTCTGCTGTAGCTGCTGCGTCTGCGGAAGTGGGCGCACAGGGCATGGAGGTGGAGTGAAGGAGAAGAAAAGAAAAGAAGAAAAATGAAAGACAATAAAGGAAAAGAAAAAAAAAAAGGAAAGAGAAAAGGAGAGAGAGAGAGAGAGAGAGATGATGGGATTGGAAATGGTGTTAGCAGGTGATGGGATGGGGTAATGGGCTATCAGTTGGTTGACTTTGGGAAGGGAAAAGAAAAAGAAATGAAGAAAGAAAACGAAGTGAGAAGGAAAATAATATATTTAAATAAGGTAAAAATTAACTGTTTTAGAATCGCTCCGAAAAATTCTCAAAAATAGAAAATATTATTTTAAGATTCTCGGTGAAATCTGATTCGAGAAATTCAATATATAGTTTTCAATCCTGGAATATTCCAAGCGGTACCGACCGACACCAGAATCGGTCAAATTTTGATAAATTTAGAAAAATCTCAAAAAATGTATTTAGATAGAAAATAAAATTCTAAGAAGTAACGTGAAATCCGTTTTTAAAAAATTCAATCCTGTTTGAAAACTAAAAAATCTGAGAATTGGTCAGTGATGCCGACTCACACCGATTTTAGAGATTTTGTAAAATAATTCTGAAAATTTCATAAAATCATGAAAAATCTAAAATATTAGAAAACAGTATTTGAAACTAAAATCGGTAAAATCTGTTTATAGGAAAGGTAAAATCGGGCGGTATACCGATATCGGGTTCTCGGTCCAGGTCAGGGCTGCTCTAGATCTGGAATCCAATCCGATACCAAATAACATAGAAAATCACAACTTAAATACAAATAATTGAAACAAAATGGTCAAAGAATTCGGGACACTTATCTGGGTATGTATCCCGGGAACGGGGTGCTATAGGTTGATTCCACTTTTTCTATATCCACACCCCATTATAAATATTCAGGAGTGACTCTGGTCCTTCGGGATCGGTTCGAGTATGGCTTGGAATTGGATTGGGACCATGTTACCAGGTAGAATTCCTAACGGTTTGCGTGATATGCCTCCTATAACTTAGTGAGTCATATCGGTTTTAGATTTTCTATATCTATGTTGTACTCTTGAATTTTAGGACCTGTTCTAGTTCGGTCCGGATCCGGTTCGTCACTGAGTTGGGACCAGGTAAGCGAGTAAAATTCCCAGACCTACACACCAGACACCACCGAACTAAACTTTGAACGGTATTTTTTGTACAAAGTTGGTATTTTTGTACACAATCCCCTCACGGGTACATACGGTATCCTACAATCCTACTCATCCCAGAATGGTGGGTGGGTGGGTGAGACGCCATCGTGGACATGGCGACACGTTCTTGTGGCAGGGGAGCAGGCGTGTAAACGAGTGCACCCGCTGTGTAAAAGAGTGTGTGCTAAGAGTTGGTTGGGTCAAATCGACCCGTTTCGTTCAGTCGACTCACAATCTCTCTCTTTTTTCCTCGGCGTGTTGATTGGGCTCGGGCCACACTCACCCGCCTCCGTATCTCACGCATTGTACGTTCGGATATTTCCTGACCCAAATTGCGCCCGTTAATGGAAATCTCGTCAGGATCGCGCAGCCCAATTTTAGCCGTTTTAAGAAAGGCTGTGGCCAGGATAAGATGGGGGAGAGAGAGAGAGAGGGTGACGTCTCACTACACCCTGCAGAAACACAGAGAAAGATTGGCACCATATGTGTCTATTTTTAACACATATATTTCTATTTTCAATTTATCAATTTCAATTTTCTATTAGGTGTTTTCTTCAAAAGAAAAAGAAAATGTTGAAATTAAGTCCCTATACTTAAAATTCTATTTACTTATTGTTATTATAATATTTTATAATGAACTATGTAATTATATATAAGTGTTTTTTGTTGGAGATGTATAACCATAATAGTTAATTTGATATTGTAATTAAGTATGACTTTTGATGATTTTATATGGAACTTTTTTTTTTCTTTTTAAGAATTTTAAGTATAGGGACTTAATTCCAGAGAAGTACTAAGAACTTTCACCCGATTCAAAGAACTATATTAAAAATAAAAAAAAATTTAAAAAATGCAATAAATTATTATGAACTTTGTATAATTTTCATTTTTCACAAAACCATCTTGAAAAACCATATTTCATGGTAGTTTATTGGGTTTATCAAAGATATTAGTAATTTCTTGAAATCAAGTTAAAAAATTCATGGTAGTTTTCTGAAATTAAGCTTATTATAGTTGCAGGGAACTAAAATAAATTTGAAAGCACCGATCTTGGTCTTAGATAATGAGAAGAAAAGCAAGAGAGTGCTTGTGATTTTCTATTGAAGTCGGATCGGTTTGCACTCAACCTAACTGGACTAACTCAACATTTTACTTTGTCTATAAAACTCTTTTTCAAAGAACATTTAAAGTAAAACCCGAGGGAATTGTTGTTTTAATACCTAAACCCATAGTTAACTTGCCCCGGCCTTGGCCTGTTTCAAACCTTGCTCATAACCTCATGCATTCTTTGTGTGGGTAGGACAATTACAAGATTAAAATTTTATATCAAACAACACGAGGGTTTTACATTTCATACCTTCTAGCTCTCCTTGGAACACATTTTTTAGAGAAAAATCCATGTACAATACATGAGGAGTTGTATACATGTATTTTTCTCGAGTTAAACAGTCGGTATTCTTTGTGAGAAAATTGAGCATATGAATGACCCTTTTAACAATCCGGACTAGGTATGAAAATACCTAACACGACATGATACGACTCACTTGAAATCCTAGGTGATGATGAACAAACGCTATTTTGAACTTGAAACACTAATTGTTCCCTAGCAGTGGTCTGCCAGTTAAACCTTATATTTGCTCTTCAGAGGTGACCGATTTGAATGTCCGAAAAAGACACGTTGATTATAGAAAAAGAAAAAGAACATGAGACGCTAGCAGGCAAAAGTGTCAGAGGAGGATCTCAGTTGTCTGAAGGTCAATGCAGTGCCTCCCACTGTCTACCCTCCCCATAAAATTGTTGGTTTTTCAGAAAACAACCCAGATTCTGGCCGCCATGATTGAAGCCCCATCACTTCCCTAGCTTTCCCTAAGGATGCCTCACCTCTGATGCCACAGTTAACCTGCCCATTGATTCCATGTGCAAGACTCACACCCAACTGTGAATGACACTTGACAACAGCAAACAGAAAGCTCACTGCCATTTTCTTGCAGACCTAGCCCATGCAATAATTCCATCCAACTTCACAGCAAGTCTTGAGAGTGGAGAGTGAGTTGCAATTACTATATTTATGAAAGAGTCACCCTTGAGCCCTGAGCTTTCTAGTGTGAGCTGAGGCTTGGTCTTGTGAGTTTTTGCCATTAGAGAACAGAGAGAATAAGTGAGAGAGAGAGAGAGAGAGAGAGATGGGAGAGGGAAAATGGAGATAAAGAGAATAGAGAACCCAACACAGAGGCAGTCCAGTTTCTATAAAAGAAGAGATGGGCTCTTCAAGAAAGCCAAGGAGCTCTCCATCCTCTGCGACACTGATCTCCTCCTCGTCATCTTTTCCTCTTCTGGCAAGCTCTACGAGTTCCACACTCCTTCTGTCCCTTGGTAACCCCTCGCATTCATTTTACTATTTATTAGTCCTGGTAACGAGAGTTAGAGAGTTAGGGTTACGAAACGATAATGGTTTCGATGGAATTAGAAACAGTTGAGTTAATTGTTTACTGACCCGTTTTCTTTCATTTTTATATTAGCACGAGAGATTTGATAGACAGGTATGAGATGGTCACTCAAACAAAAGTGTGGGGTGACTGCGTCGACCAAGCTGCAGAGGCTCAGAAGGTGGAGAAGTTGTGTGAGCTTTTGGAGAGAGAGCTGAGGTATTTTTATTTATTTACGACTAATATTTCTCTTACTTTGATTGTTATGATCAAATTGTATTTAAAAAAAAAAAGGGTAGAGTTTTTGAAGCTGTGTGAAAATATAGGTTCATGCAAATTGATGAGAGCCAAGAGTACTCAGTGCCTGTTTTGGACATCTTGGAGCAGAATCTGGAGGCTGCCATCAACAAGGTGAGGTTGGAGAAGGAGAGGAAGATCAATGGAGAGATGGGTCAGCTCCAAAACATGGTAATAACTAGAAAATTTATTATATTATGCAAATTGATTTCTTTGGTCATTTAGATTAATGGTGATGGTGTTGGTTTGAACGATGAAGCTGAATGATCAGCAGCAGACGAGGTACGGACTGTGCGAGAAGGTGAGATTTTGATAGTTCATATGTTAAATTGATGAATGCCTTCTGGTTTTACTTTTTTTTTTATTCTGAAAAGCAAAAATAGGGAACACTGTCTCGTAAGCTTAGGTTCTGTCTCAATAAACCTAGGCAGAATCTAGGGTTTTAAAATGTGCGTTGTTTGTGTCCTGGCAATTTAAGCAAAGGTGGGCGAGCTGCATCTATTGCTTGTTTCATAATAAAAGTAGAATTATTAAAAATTTGTTAAGAGTTAACAAGTAAGAATGATTTTGAAATTAGATGAAAACCACC
>JAVJIF010024338.1:35000-60417 GCA_038442645.1 Agave tequilana | reverse complement strand
AGAAAGAGAGGTACAGGAAGTGAGAGAGAGAAGATAGGGGGGCAGCACCCCCCTTAGCTCACGCACAGGGGCTTCCAGCCCCCTGGCCGGCACAGCCGCCGGCCGCCGGCGGATCGCCGCGGCGCCGGAGCTGGGGTGGCCGGTGGCCACCCCAGGGGAGAAACAGGAGGGGGGCAGCCCCCTCCCTCCAACAGAACCCCGGCCAGGGCCTGTTGCCCTGGCCGGGCCGAGCTCTGGCCGTCGCAGGGCGGCCAGAGGGCGGAGGGAGAGTGTCTGCGCCGGCCCTTGCCGCCGGCGCAGGCCAGGGGTGGCCTGCGGCCACCCCAAAGGAGGTGAAGGGAGGGGCTGCTGCCCCCTCCACTCCGCGCACAGGGGGCCAGGAGGCCCCCTGGCCGCGCCCAGGCCGCCGGCGTCACGTCGGCGGCGGTCAGCCCCCGCCGGGGGGTGTCGGAGGAGGGAGGAGCTCGGCGACGGAGAGACCGTGGCCGGATCTGGGGAAGGAAGAGAAAAAGGAAGAGAAAGAAAAGGAAAAGAAAAGAAAAAGAAAGAAAGGAAAAGAAAAGGAGAGAGGAGAAGGAGATGGCCGGAGTTCGGGGTCTCCTCGCCGGCGTCGTGGTGGCCAGAGGCGCTGGCGGTGGTGGTGGCCGGTTGGGCGCCGGTCATCTCTTGGAGAAGAAGAGGAAGAAAAGAAATGAGGAGAAGGGAAGAAGAAAAGAAAGAAAAAGAAAGGAAAAAGAAAAGGAAAAGGCAGTGATGGAGATGGGATGGATGGGAGAGGAATTAAATGAGGGGGTGAGGTGGCGTTGGTGAAGTCGGTTGAGGGAAAAGAAAAGGAAAGAAAGAAAGAAAGAAAGAAAAGATAAAAAAATAATATTATAATATGGTCGCGAAAAATCGAATGTTCCGGAAAAATCTCAAAAATACCCGGAGGTAGAAAACGTCATCCTGAGGAATAATATGAAATCGGTTTTCAGAAATAAAATCCCGTTTTCAAATTAAAAATTCGGAAGTCAACCGCCGATACCGGTTTACACCGGGTCGGCCGGATTTGATAAATTCTAAAAAATCTCAGAAAATGTATTAAAGAATAAAATATAATTTTAAGAAGTAAAGTGAAAGCTGAATTCAGAAATTCAATTCCAATTGTAAAATAAAAATCCTGGAATCAACCAGCGATACTGGCCGACACCCAATCCGGTGGAATTTTCATAAATTCATAAAATCCTCAGAAAAAGTATTTAAATAGGAAATGTGATTTTAAGAATAATGTAAAAGGCACCTCTAGCAATTCCAATCCGTTTGTAAATTAAAAATCCGGGAATCGGTCAGCGGCACTGGTCGACACCGGTTTTGAAGATTTTCAATTTAATTCAGGAAAATTTCAGAAAATCATAGAAAATCTAAAATATTGAAAAATGATGCTTAAAACTGAAATCGGTCAAATCTAAATACCAGAAAGACCAAATCGGGTAATACCCTAGGATCAGGTCCTCGGTTCAGACTAGGGCTGACTCCGAGTACGTGAATCCGGGTCCAAGACAAAACGATCATATAAATAGTTCATAATACAAAACAAATATAGGAGGTAAATTGAAAAATACGATCGTAAAATCTGAATACGCAACTAAGTACGTATTCTGTGGAGCGGGGTGTTACAAAATAGTTCTAGAGGCATAGGATTATTCTTGTTAGCAAGAGCGAGAGAAGATAAATTTTAATTTTTTTCATTCTTTTCTCTCTTTTTTCCAAGAGGGAGGCCTAACTATACCTTTCTCCTACAACCCCTCTCCATTTTCTTGTCTAGCACAATACATTTGAGATCCTCAAACATGGAATTGTTAGTATATTGTAATGTACTCCCACGTAAACTAACATCTGTCATGTAATTAGCTGTCATGTTGCCTTCGCCTATGATATGTGAATAGAGGACCACACTTCATATCTTGGATGAGCATGTCACAATAGACGCCAGTGTCTCTCCTTGCTTTGATCCAATTCATGGTGCCTTGAGAGTTCTATTTCTACAAACAACGAGAGGTTGTTTGTGGACCGGGTTGACAAATTGACTATGATCGATCGATACCTGCAAAGCACAGAGAACAACCTCAGAGAGATCGAGACTTGGGTCCAGTCAAAACACCTCTGATGTATAATTTAGACTCGCGGTTGATGACAATAGTATAATGGTAAATGTAAGGTTTACAAAGCGTACCTTTCACATGTGATCTTAAAGGCATATGGTTTGAGTCGATGAGATTTACCCCTTATCTAAGTTACCACAACGATAGTTCTTTCTTGGAGTAGATTTCTTAGGCGACAAGGATTCTGAGAAGTTCTCGCTAGGATATGAGTCTTTAAGATGAATTGGGCTCACGGACGCCAGGATCGACCTAGGGCTCGACATGGTTGGGCTTGAGGTAGTCGGACTCGGCCTCTTTTGGGCTCGAGACAGTTGGGGCTGAGGTAGTTGGGCCTGAGGTATTTGAGCCGAGGTAGTTAGACTTGAGGTAGTTCTAACACCAATTGTTACTTCTGGGATAGACGTTTGCCGAACTTGACAATATGATGATACTTGCAAAAGAAAACTATTGTAAAGCAAACTAGCAATACCTAGACAAAAGAGCAATAAGAAATAATATGAGAATTTAACATAGTTCAGCCCAAACTTGGCCTACGTCCACGAGAGAGAGACATGAGAGAGTTTTATTAATAAACTTGACATAAAGAGGTCTAACCTTTCTCTTGATCCCACAAGAGTAGCCACCTTCCGCTTGAATCTAGACCTAAATTATAAGAGTACTACATTATCTCTATGCATCTTCACCTTGCTCCTGTCTTTCTTGACTTTCTTGGTGTTCTCCAGTTTTTTCTGTGCCTTCTCTGTCCCTTACAATGCTGGGTTACTGTAACACCCGCTTTACTTAATCGTGAATTAATAACCTAGATTTCGATTACTTATAAAAATTTGGGTTAATGCTACCGATAATTAGTTAATTCTATCATATCTTGATTATGCCTTCTCTGTCCCTTACAATGCTGGGTTACTGTAACACCCGCTTTACTTAATCGTGAATTAATAACCTAGATTTCGATTACTTATAAAAATTTGGGTTAATGCTACCGATAATTAGTTTAATTCTATCATATCTTGATTATGATAAATTTCGGGTTTGTGATAATCAGAGTATTAAAGTTTAATGAATTTTGTGTATTTTCTATTAAATTAATAATTGTAGAGGTATAAACACATGTATAGGTACATATACATGTATGCATGAAAATAGATATGATAATCAATTAAATTAAAATTTTTCATCTCTCCATGTATTTTACTCCATGCTTGAATAGTGATGATGTGTAAAGTGGAAAGCGTGGTGTGTGTGTGAGAGATTTGAGGATCTCATGCCAAGTGGCATGATGGGAAAGAGGAGGATTTTTTTTATTTATTTGGAAGCTTACAAATATGAAGGAGGTTTCATTTTTGTGCTTGATTACAAAATTTTCCCCCACCTCACTCTCCCTCTCCCTCCTCCCCTCCCCTATGGCTGGCCAACCCCCTTTCCCACCTCTCTCTCTCTTTCACTCTCTCTCTTACACATTCGTACTCTCTCTAATAATCTTTCTCGTCCCAAATTTCACCTAAAATCATTCTTACCTCCCTTTGAACCCTATATTTAGCAACTAGAAAGTTTCATGGTGTGTTGAGGTGATAGATAAAGACTAAAGTGTGGGGATTAATGGATCAAGTGCATCTTACCAGTTAAGCAAGGTAATTGATAAGTGATTAGTGAAAGCATGATGTAAATCTTTATTAAGAATGAGCTATTAGTGATTTTTATTTACTTATGTGTAGGTGTTAAGGAATTAGAAGATGTTCAAGTGTTTAGAAAACTTTCTTCAAGAGGTGATTAAATTTTCTTAACCTAACTCAAGATAAGACGAAATATTTAGGGGAAAAGTTAAAGGATTTTGTGAATAACACTCCAATACTAGAAAATGTTGAGACTAGTGAGAATAAAAAAACTTACGTAACTACATACAGTGGGTAGCAAATTAAGAAATTCTTGAAGTTGAAATATGATTTTTGCATGAATGATAATAAGAATATTATAGAACATGTAAAGTATGTGTATATATGTACTGCACACCCATAATATGTACATGTGTATGGGTGCATATGATAATTAATAGCTTGAGAAATCCTTGTAGTAAAAGCGTGATTACTATGTGAAGGCCACTACGCTTATGCTATGGAATATAAAGGTATTACAAATGAGAATGTGAGCCCTTGAAGATTGTTATAATTAGTCGACGAATGTAACGTTGAATTTAAATTATTAATTTGCATATGTAGTTATTATGATCATACTCATGAGTGTAGGGTGCATGCTATGCTATGTAAAATGTATTTAATGCATGTGTACATATGAGTCCGGAATATGGGTAATAACTTGACAACCCTTCTAGCTAAAAGCATGAATTATTTTTTGTGTGAGAAAGCATGATCATATTGTTCAATTATACTCTTGCATGAGTAATCATAAAACTTGCATACTTGAATAATTGAAATTTTTTTTTTAATGTGGATTATATTTCTTATTATGTGGTATAAGGAGGAAGGAGCCAAAGGGAAATCCGGCGGTGTGCGAAAACGGGGTAAAATGGTATTGATATAAGGAGGAAGAGGCCGATGGGAATTCCAATGATGTGCAAAGATGAGGTAACATAATATTTTGTATACGGAGGAAAGGGCCGATGGGAAATTCCGACGATGTGTGAAGACGTGGTAATAATATTGTATGAGAAACTTGAACGAAATGACTTACCTATTTTCATGTGATACATTCAAAAGCAAAAATATATGAAATTCTTGAATTTTTTACTATTAAAATATAAATATATTATAGTAGAGATTGTCTCATGCATTTTTTTTATGAAAGCACAAATACACGATAGTCGTTGGGTTAACAATTTTATTCACTGAGCCGTTTAGCTTATTTCGTTGCTTTAACAACCTTTCAGGTTTAAACAAAGGTAAAGGGCTCGCATAAAGCCAAGACTACTTTGATATAAAAGAAAATTACTTGTCGAAGGCTGGATCAATTTTTTTGAACATCCATTGCTACATGATTAGATATATGTATAAATTTTAGGACTCTACCTGTATATGTATACATATCGTTTGCTAGAACATGTTGGAACCTTTAGTTTAGACTTGATATGTAATTAGGATGTGTAGTGAAACTCTTAATCTGGACCTAGCTTGAGACATGTTACGTGTTCATGTATATAATGAAGATCAGTATTGATGGCTAGTGATGTTGGATATGTGTATATTGATGAGTTGCAAAAGAATTGAAATTTTAAGTAGGCGAGGTCAAGCCGAAATGATACTGTATATTGCATGAGATATTGTATATTGATAAGTAGGTTGTGTTAGCCAAAATTTGAATTACTGTATTGAGGTAGATTCCATAATTTTAAAAGAGGTGCTGCCGAAGTTTTTCGATGGTAGAAGAAAATTCGAACGATTTGGATTTAAATAGAGTAAATTGGAGATTTCTTAACTGGGACCGCTACAGTTATAATCTTAATTTATAAAATTTTACAATACAACTCTTATTTGGACTATGAGATGATCTTGGACATTAGATGCTTTGAAAAATCTTGCTCAATCCTATTAGGAGTTGATATCCTTGATTTAGAAGAATTCTAAACCCTTTAATCTTTAGAAACAAATTTTCATTTAATAGAAACTGAATCCTATTCGTACTCCACCAGCAAAGAAAACATGCCCTAAAAAGGAAAGGAAACGCCTAGATTAGTCAACTTATCATGATGATTAGTCAACTAATTTCTTCTATTAGTCGACTTATAGATTTATAAGTCGACTACTTATGATACTCCCTCTCTGTACTGCCTCTGTATTTTTCCTAGTCGACTGGCCTTATGCGTTAGTCGACTTATACATATTATAAGTCAACTAATCTGCACCCATTAGGTTTGCTTCTTCGACTTCAAGACATCATCTTTTCCAATTCGATTGGATCTTCTTGGATCATCATCTCCTCTTCAAAAATAAGGCAAAATCCTAACAATCTCCACATTGACTTTCTTTTCAAGGCTTTAGTAAAATACCTTGAGAATTTGGATTACTATCTTGATTCTATTCTTGGTTGTAACCGTACCGTGAAGCATTTAACTCTTGCCCCCTCTCTATGGGGCCTTTTGTAACGGTCCCAGTTAATAATTTCAATTTCATTTCGATCATCACAGAATATCCTTAATCCAAGCGTGGGACCCATCAAGATACAATACTTCAATTCGGCTAACATCAGACTGCTCTGTACTTTACATCATTATCCACTTTGATAGCATGTATGATCTTAACATGATTTAGCATATTTCCAAAACATTGATCCGACAACTATTAGAAAACATAGTCTAATACATTACTATTCCACAATATTATATAGGATTTGAGTCTAGCACCAAGCATTTAAATATTTACAAGTTCATGGCAAACATCCAAATAGAAGTTTTGCATAGTTTTCTAAAATAATATACATATCACAAGAACATGCTAAAAGGGTAAAAATATCTCCGTTGACACCTGTCCCGCATGTGTTGCCATTAAGCGGGTCCCTTGCCTTTATCCAAACCTGAAGGTGATAATGAGAACAGAGTGAGCTCGATAGCTTAGTGAGTAAAACCGTATTTATATGCATGACCATTATGTAGGTTTATTGGAATTTCATCATCAGGTTAACAATTGTAATTGATACTATTTTTGCATTTTTTGGGTATTTGCTGAAATCCTGACCAAAACACAGTAACAGGTCCTGATAGTTGATTTGCCCATACCTATAGTCGACTAATACTACCTTAAGTCGACTTATATTGAAACTATAGTCGACTGGGGTCTTGTTCAAAAGATATTAACTCTCTGTGGGCTGCCTGTGACTTACCAAGTCGACAACCCTATCTGGTATAGTCGACTACACTTGGTACTAATCGACTTACAAGCCAACCATAGTCGACTAAGTCTGGATCAAAAAGATATGTGCTCTCTGTTTGTTACTTTTAACCAATTTTTGTCGACTACCCTTTCTGGTGTAGTCGACTACTCTATACACTAGTCGACTTACAGGCCAACTATAGTCGACAAATCATGATTAAAAGAAGATGTTCACTCTCTATTTATTTCCTGTAACTGAGGCTAGTTGACTAACCTATTATATATGGTCGACTAAGAGTGTTTTTCTGAGACTTGTATACCCGTTTTTCTCATCTATAGTCGACTTAGCCCAAGGGCTAGTCGACTAACCCTGTTGAATTTGCCTGGATAAGTCGACTATTATAGAGTCTAGTTTTAAGATTTTTATATAGTTTTAACATGCAATTTCTATCTTAACCATATTATAACTTACATGTTCAACATAAAATATAATCTCCCCTTCGATCACCTCCGGTTCAACCCGGTCCTTTCCTCTGATACATTATACAACGTAATATTCTCCCCTTCGATCACCTCCGGTTCAACTCGGTCCCTTCCTTCAAACATGCAATAATCATATCCTTCATGTAATAACCACATGCAAGAATTCATAAGATAATGTCAACATAAAAGATTCACATGATTCCTACTTTACATGATGCCAATATTATGAAAGACATTAACATGTATAAGTAACCACTTATTAAATTAACAACATGCAAGCCTTTTCAAGATAACCAACATATTATATCATCCAAATATGTGTGTAGCCAATTATATGCAATAAGCCAAGTATGATGTTCATTTGTAAAACTATTTCTTTTTTTAAGAGGCATGTGTTTGACTACTATGCATACTCAATAACGTGTCGATCATGCACCCATGTAAGTATTCATGAGAATACAATAACATAACACCACATGATTGTTCATAATGTACAGATAAACATATAACCTTGCACAAGCATCATCGTTCATTTTCACGTCTATTTATAACTTAGCAATTTCCCCACTTTATTTCTAGTTTTACTCTACCTACTATGTTACTAGGTGATTAGTACACAAATGTGCATATTTTACCATATCATTCCCATGCATATTGCAAATAAATATATGATTTTTACTCATCTTCTCTATATTTTTACAGGTCCATAACTGAAATGAGAGAAAGCCCAATAATCACTTTAATTAGCAATAATTAAAGTGATTAAATCCAAGATTAAAATAAAGCCAAGATTTGAAATCAGAATTCAGAGAGATCCGCGCGCCAACTCAAGGTTCTAGAAGACCACGTGGCTAACAAACTTGTAACAACTTCGTACCAGAAAGTTGTTAGCCAACGGCCACAAAACTGCCGCTCCTTGCCGCCAATCTGCGGCAGATCTGGGTCTGTTGGATCTCGGATTTTGCGCCAACGGCCTAGGCTCTCGAAGCTTCTCTCTGATCCTATAAATACTGCACCTGGACCTGCGAGAAAAGAATGAATAGCAAGAGAAGGAGATTAGAGATAGTTGCATGTATTTTCTTAGGTTTTTCTTTAGGTTTTAGTTCTCCTTCCTCTTCTTCCCTAGATCTTTGCAAGAGAGAGATTGTAAGAGAGAGAGAGAGCTTGTGTAAGCAAGGGTGACACTTGTGGAGCAAGGATTGATCCATTCTCTTCAACTCTACTTGAGCAAATTCTATTCATCTTGCAAGTTGGATGGTCTTCTCTTCTCCGATAGGTTAAACCACCCTTCATCTACATGAGAAAGTAATTAGATCAACACGCAAGACAAACCTACGCCGATGAAATCAACATGAGGCACGCCTTCACTGATCTTGATTTCTTTTTACATTTTCCATCATGAATATATCCATCCATTCTTTCGTTTCATTTTCCCATTTGTTTTTATTCTTATAAGCATGGAAGAATTCTCGTTTACTTTCTTCACTACGGACCGTAACGCTTCCATCGCTAGCTCTCCCTGAGAATCGACTCGGTATAGCCCTATGCTATAACGGAGATAGGAAAGGGTATATTGATCTTTGAATACATTTGTGGAGCACTCGAGGTTGTTTCTAAACCTTACTTCTCTTTCCATTGAATACATATATTTGTGCTCTTTTACACTCCACAATACGACACCTTTCCGTCTTAATAAAATTTTTGGCGCCGTTGCTGGGGAGAGCAACGGATTTTCTTTAAAGTGAAGAACTAAACGAATCTTCTTCTCTGTTGCAGGTTACAGGTGAAGAAAACAGAAAAATTTGCATTGCAGAATACATATAAGTGGCTCTGGGCCTCTGCTCTCGAAAGCAGAGACAAAAGCCCTCTGACTTGCCGCGTTCCCACGGCAAAAGCCGCGGTTCTGCGGCAAGAAGGAGATCACTACTGACCTAATTTCTGCAGGGGCTCTGATTTTGCAAAATACATCTGCTGCTATACTTGAATTCCTGTATTTTTCACCTATTACCTGCTAATTTAATCAACAGTAAAAAATTGGTTGAAATTGTTAAAAATTGTTTAGACATTTGCATTCTAGGCACGTGTATTTCAATCCTTTACTTTTACTGTTGAAGAGTGCTGGAGGCAAGGTACGTTTTGCATTGCATGTAGACTAGGAATCATCTCTTGCTTGATTTTCATGCTTTGAGTGAATTCTAGTTATATATTCTTGTACACTTGCACAATTCATTTTTAAGGGCATAACCCATAAATAAGATAAGGTGGGGGATTTCATTACCCTTTCCTTAGCCCGAAAATCATTTTCCCAAGCACTCACTAACCCAAGCCTAATTTAATAAAATTTGATAGACGTTGGCCCTAGGGACATCTCGGACTCATTTAGGAGATTATCCTAAGGGGGAATAGTGTTGGAAATTGACTCTTGTAAAATCAGTGTCTAGGCAAGGGATTGAGGGCCGAAAGCCCGAAGGTTGTTGGTTACTTAATTAAGGAACGTCTTTGACGGAAAACCTCCCAACAACTTTGCCCTTACTTGGCTGATTAGCCTGTGGTCAAAGTCTACACTAAACCTCCCGTGGACGGTCTAATCAGTTAGGAGTCGTCTAGGTTTAGGTCAACCCTTCTTTTGGCTTGGTTTTGATTTTTTTTTCTCTTCTTTTTTGTTTGTTGTTTGATTTTTCTTTTTTGTTTGTGATTGTTTGTGATATGGCATTCAACAATAATAATTCTTTCCATCCGAACATGAATCCATATTTCACACCGACTTCATATTCGGATAATTCCAACCCGGTGTTTTACAATACGCACCAACCAAATACACCGGGTTGGCCTTATCCGAACCAATATGACCCATACCCCCCATCTAATAATTATAATTTCCATAATAATTTCAACTCTTCACCAAGTAATTGGGGATTCACGTACCCCGAGTCAAATTTTCAAACTCCTTGTCCACCATATTCACCTTGTCCACAATATTCATTTCCCGATTCCGCTTCATATACTCCTTTTTCTGAACCACCAATTGAAGAAAAATCTGAGTTACTAAAGAGTATAGAAGCCAATTTACAGAGAGTCGAGCAAAAACTTCAAGAACCATTTGTCTCTCCAATTCCACAGTATTTTCAAGAGTCTTACTCAGTTCCACCTTTTCATAATGAACAACCATTTGTCATGGAAACGAGTAAAGATCTCTTGTGTGAGTCCACTCTTCCATCACCACATATTTTTGACTCACACTTTTCACAAATTTCCAATTTCAAGATTCCTATACTCCCATTCTAGAGCAACCATTTGGATATACATCAAGTCAAGATGAGAGTATAGCTAGCTTGAAGGAGTCTATATTACAAATACAAAAGATCATACCGAGTCTTTCAATAGAGTGAAAGAACAATTGAGTCAATTGGATAACCTTCTTAGGAATGAGGAAACTCTATCCTATCAACCTTTGACTAATTCAGCTATGCAACACTCTATTGATAAGACCCAAGACTCCTACCATTTTGGAAATCAAGATTCAATTTCAGCTCGTCCATCTGAACTTGTCCATCCCATTGACATTTTGGCAAGTTTTTCTTTTCCTGAAATTGAACTTGAGTGTGAATATGATCTTGAACTTCCACTTGATGATTCAATTTTCCTTCCTGATTCAATTATGACTCCAGTGTCTTCACATGATTTCACTTCATTTCCCGAGTCAGTATTGGATCCAGTGCCTATCCATTGTGAAATCGAATCACCAAAATTTTATGATGATCATATTGAACTTGACCAATTCCATACTTTTGAAAGTCCCATTGATAAATTGGCAAGTTCACATTTTTGTGGAATTGAACTACATGAGGAATGTGATCTTGCACCCCAACTTAGTGATTCAATTCTTTTTCCTGATTCAATAATGACTCCGGTATCTTTACCTGACATCAATCTTTTCCCGGAGTCAACTTTGGATCCTGTCCCAATTCATAATGAAATTGAATCACCCATCCTTGAGGATCATCTTGAACTTGACCAATTATACACTTCTGAAAATCCCATTGACAAATTGGCAAGTTCTTCATTTTTGATATTGAACTCAATGTGGAATGTGACTTTGACCCTCAAGTTTGTGATTTAGTTCAAATACCTGAATCATTATTAACTCCTGTTTTGTTACCCAATTTGAGTAACATTTTAGAGTCAGTTTTGATTCCCATCCCTCCTGAACTTGAATCACTAATCTTAGATAGTCACATTCCATCTGGGGGAAATGATTGTGGATTTGAGCTTCATTTTCTTGACTTGGACCCAATTCATGAACTTACTTCGACTCCTGAACCTTTACTTGATTTCAGTTACCTTCCTGAGTCAGTGTTAGTTTCTGTCCATCCCGAGTCCAAGTCGACCATTCTATCATTTCATAATCCATTCTGGGACAAGGATCTTGATAAATTTGACTCTGAAATTATTTTAGAAATTTGGAAATTAGATGGGGACATGTACTTAATAAAAATCTTCCATGGATTTATCTTTTTAGTGGGTTATATTCATGATATTTCTGGTGGGTTCCTCAAAACCCAAAGAAAAGTTGATTGGGCCATGTTTCGTGGACCAATCAGACCACCACCAGAACCGCCACCTTAAGGTAATTTTTTTCTTCCCTCTTCATTTTTGTTTCATGCATACATATATCATGATGCATTGAGGACAATGCATGAAATAAGTGTGGGGGAGGGTTTACTAACATAGAGTTTTTAGATTTTCTTTCTTTTACACTTCTTTTAGAAATAAAAAAAAACACTTCTTTTAGAAATAAAAAAAAAAAACTTTTTGAAATAAGAGACAAAGTTTAGATCTATTTTTAAGAAAATTAAGATGTATCTTAGAAATTAAGAAAGCCTTAATTATGACATCTTAAACCTAGTTGAAATAATAGATCTTGTTTGAAATTATAGCCTAAGTAAGAAAAATTGAGGAGATATTTTTTATCTTGAATTTTTGCCTTAGATAATATGCACTTCACACTTACACATTTTTGGGATGGAAACAAAGACCTAAAATGCCATAAAATAAATAAATAAAAAAAATTAATAAAAAAAAAATAAAACATCACTTATTAAGCTGGATAATTATGCCTCAAGAAGCATGCTTATTCACGCCTAACGGTGAAAAACATCACTCATTAAGCTGGAGAATTACGCCTCAAGAAGCATGATTATTCACGCCTAACGGTGATCAAAGGAATAATCCCCTTTAGTTTTGTGGCCTTTTTCACTCGAGTCCTTAAACCCGAGGGATGTTTTCTCATCTGGTGCCCTAAGACCGACTGGTTTGGGAGTCATCGGTTATAGGCTCGTTACAAGGGTGAACTAGAAAGCCTAAACTAAGGGAAGAAAAAGAAAAAAAATATATAAAAAAATATATATATATATATAAATAAATAAATGGCTTGATGGTTGGAGTTGAAATCCCAGAAATTTTCACTGAGCACGGTGTGCATATTATCTAGGTTTTATGAAAGATAAAGTATTCAATCCAATTTTGAATTCTTACCTTAATTAAAGACAAGATCTTGCATAGAGACTAAGTTTAAGAAAGAATGATTATAGGTGGACTTATGACCTAAGATCACTTATATTTTTGCAAAAATAGTTTGAAAACATGTCTCTCTTTCAAAATGCGTTTTCAAAATACTAACATTTTGTCTTCTTTCTTTATGGATTTTGTGGGTGTAATCCGTTGAAAACCCTCAGGAGACAACACTCCTCCTCTAGGGTAACCTAGAGGTTTAACGGCTTGTTGCACATGCTCAGTGCAATCGTGTCACCTACGAAAGTGGTGTAATAAAATTGGTAGTATAGATTTTCTTTTCTTTGTTTTGCTCGGGACGAGCAAAAGAATAAGTGTGGGGGTGTGATTAGTACACAAATGTGCATATTTTACCATATCATTCCCATGCATATTGCAAATAAATATATGATTTTTACTCATCTTCTCTATATTTTTACAGGTCCATAACTGAAATGAGAGAAAGCCCAATAATCACTTTAATTAGCAATAATTAAAGTGATTAAATCCAAGATTAAAATAAAGCCCAAGATTTGAAATCAGAATCCAGAGAGATCCGCGCGCCAACTCAAGGTTCTAGAAGACCACGTGGCTAACAAACTTGTAACAACTTCGTACCAGAAAGTTGTTAGCCAACGGCCACAAAACTGTCGCGCCTTGCCGCCAATCTGCGGCAGATCTGGGTCTGTTGATCTCGGATTTTGCGCCAACGGCCTAGGCTCTCGAAGCTTCTCTCTGATCCTATAAATACTGCACCTGGACCTGCGAGAAAAGAATGAACAGCAAGAGAAGGAGATTAGAGATTAGTTGCATGTATTTTCTTATGTTTTTCTTTAGGTTTTAGTTCTCCTTCCTCTTCTTCCCTAGATCTTTGCAAGAGAGAGATTGTAAGAGAGAGAGAGCTTGTGTAAGCAAGGGTGACACTTGTGGAGCAAGGATTGATCCATTCTCTTCAACTCTACTTGAGCAAATTCTAGTATTACTTGCTTTCTTTAATTCATGCTTTTATTTCCTTGCAATTTTACTTCATGCTTGCTTTTATTTTCTTTTGTAATGGCTTTTAGCTAATTTTTCTACCATGTACTAGCTAACCACTAGCCTTGCCATCTTCACTAACTCATGGGTGATTGCTTTAGTTCATCTTGCAAGTTGGATGGTCTTCTCTTCTCCGATGGGTTAAACCACCCTTCATCTACATGAGAAAGTAATTAGATCAACACGCAAGACAAACCTACGCCGATGAAATCAACATGAGGCACGCCTTCACTATCACGGAGTTTAGTAAGTGTTGGTAAGGTAGTAAGGTAAGCTAGTCATGGTTTGCTTCTTCAAGTTTACTTTCTTTTTAGTAGTTAGTCCAAAACCAATCTTGATCTTGATTTCTTTTTACATTTTCCATCATGAATATATCCATCCATTCTTTCGTTTCATTTTCCCATTTGTTTTTATTCTTATAAGCATGGAAGAATTCTCGTTTACTTTCTTCACTACGGACCGTAACGCTTCCATCGCTAGCTCTCCCTGAGAATCGACTCGGTATAGCTCTATGCTATAACGGAGATAGGAAAGGGTATATTGATCTTTGAATACATTTGTGGAGCACTCGAGGTTGTTTCTAAACCTTACTTCTCTTTCCATTGAATACATATATTTGTGCTCTTTTACACTCCATAATACGACACCTTTCCCGTCTTAATCACTAGGGTTCGAATGTTCTACTCACCCTTGAAGAGAGTATCTTCTTATCAAGCTTGGTCTCCCGCTATATTGGAGTCTATAAGCCCACAATAACATCATAATTAGTTCTTAGTTAAAAAAGTGTAAGAGGGGTAGAAATCTTAAGGATTTGCTTACCTTTCAACCAATATCACCCTCCTAACTCGTTATCCTAGATCAACCTTGTCTTCAAGAATTTTCTTTTAAGGTGATGTTAGATCACCACTTTACCTTGTTCTATTAGGTCTTTGGAGGAGGGAAAATAGGTAAAGGAAACCCTTTTTTGTATAAAGGAAGTAAGGGAAGTTTTGTGAGTGAATAAGAGGGAGAGAGTAAATGAGTAAGAGGAGAAAATGGAGGGAAAAATATGGATGCTAGCTGTTGGCCTTGGCCAGCTGCAAAAGGGAGAAGAAAGAAGAGGGTTTGGAGTTGGAGAATGAAGAGAGAGAGAGAGAGAGAGAGAGAGAGAGAGAGAGAGAGAGGGTGTTGCCAAATGAAATTTTCTCTTCATTTCCCTCCTATTTATACTCCATTCCCTTCAAAGATATCATGACAAGTGCCTCCCTAACACCATCTCCCTACACCTATAGCTTACCCTATAAGTAAAGTTCCATCCCTCCCCCCTTCATGAGGTACTTGTACCCACAAGTATGGTGGGGGTATGGTAACAAAGTCAACATGCATGTGTGTATTTTAATTCATAAACATGCATACTAATACATACATACTAATATGTATAGTATAATTATAGTATAAGTATCTCTACATGAATACTTACTTCCACATCACCTCCCTAAAGCATTCAAGTGTTAAGAAAAAAGGTGATTATTTAAGGCAAGTGTTACATTCTACCCTCCTTATAGAAGTTTAGTCCTCGAAACTTAACGTACCTTGGAACAAATGTGGATAGTCCTTCCGTATTTCCTCTTCTAGTTCTCAAGTTGCTTCTTCTATATGTTGATTCCTCCATAAAACCTTGACCAAAGAAATATTTTTGCTTCTCAATTGTTTCTCCTTGCGATCTAGGATTTGCACTGGCTCTTCCGTATATGACATATCTTTTTATATATGCAGAGGTCCATAGGAGATTATATGATCAGAATCAGGTACATACTTCCTTAGCTGAGAGACATGAAATACATTGCGCATCCTTTTCAAAACAGGAGGTAAGGCTAAACGATAAGCAACCAGTCCAATTCTATCCAATACTTCAAATGGTCCAACATATTTAGGAGCTAATTTGTTCTTATTGCTGGCGCGTCTTACTCCCTTCATTGGAGATACCTTTAGGAAAACTTTATCCCCTACCTCAAATTCTAGTGGTCTGCGGCGATTATCTGCATAAGCTTTCTGCCTGCTCTGGGCTGCTGCCATCCTTTTCTTAATTAACTTGATCTTATCAGTGGCTTCTTGAATTATGTCAGGGCCGAATATCCTTCTATCCCCAACTTCCTCCCAACAGATCGGTGATCTACATTTTCTACCATATAATGCTTCAAACGGAGGCATACTAATGGTGGACTGATAACTATTATTATAAGCAAACTCCACTAAGGGTAAATAGTTGGCCCAGCTTCCTTCAAAATCCAATACACAAGTCCTCAACATATCTTCCAATATTTGAATAGTCCTCTCTGACTGTCCATCTGTTTGAGGATGTGCTGCTGTATTGAGTTGCAACTTAGTACCCATGGCTTCGGACAGGCTTCTCCAAAATCTAGATTGAAATTTAGGATCCCGATCTGATACAATAGACTCAGGCACTCGATGTAGTTTAACTATTTCTCGGATATATACTTGAGCCAATCTTTCCATAGAATAATTGATACGGATAGGCAGAAGTGGGCAGATTTAGTAAGTCTGTCTACCACTACCCAGACTGTATCTAGTCCTTGGGATGTCCGAGAAAGTCTAGTAACAAAGTCCATGGCAATGTGACACCATTTCCATTCAGGAATTGGTAATGGTACCAGCAATCCTGAGGGCTTCTTATGTTTTGTTTTCACTTGTTGACAGACTAAACACTTGTGGACAAAATTGAAAATATGCATTTTCATTCCATCCCACCAGAAGTTATGTCGCAGATCCTGATACATTTTTGTGCTCCTCAGATGAGCTGTATATGGGGTACAATGAGCCTCCTGCATTATTTCTTCTTTGATCTCTGCTACATTCGGCACACATAATCTGCGTCTATATCTCAGTACATTGTCTTCTAATTGAAACTTCTTGAGTTCTCCTTCTTGTACTTTCTTCATAACTTTCCTTATTTGAGTATCTCTTTGTTGGGCCTCTTTGATTTTGTCATATAGATCAAATTGAATGCTTACTTGATTTAATTGATACTTAGTATTGGAAGAATCAATGACTCGCACCTCTATTTGTATTTCCTCTAGATCCCTTAATATTCTTGTTTGGCGAGTTATCAGAGTGGCCATTGTGCCCCCTGATTTCCGACTCAAGGCGTCAGCCACCACATTGGCCTTTCCATGGTGGTATTAGATGGTAATATCATAATCTTTCATTAGTTCTAACCATCTCCTCTACCGCATATTCAGTTCTTTTTGTGTGAAAATGTACTTTAAACTTTTATGGTTAGTAAAGATTTCACAAGACACTCCATACAAGTAATGTCGCCAGATTTTTAAAGCAAAAATCACAGCGGCTAATTTCAAATCATGAGTGGGGTAATTTCTTTCATGAGTTTTCAATTGTCAGGGTGCATAGGCAATAACTCTCCCATGTTTCATTAACACACATCCCAGTCCCAATTTTGACGCATCACTATAGATGGCAAATCTTTCAGTCCCCGAAGGTACAGTTAGAACAGGAGCAGATGTTAGCTTAGTTTTAGCCTCTAGGAAGCTCTTATCTTGTTCTTCCCCCAATACAAACTTCTTATTCTTTCTAGTTAGTTGGGTCAATGGTGCCACAATTAGAGAGAATCCTTCTACAAATCTTTTATAGTATCCAGCTAACCCCAAGAAACTTTGAACTTCCATAACATTTGTGGGTCGAGGCCAGTCTTTGATTGTTTCAATTTTCATTGGATCTACTGATATTCCCTCCTTTGATATAATATAGCCAAGAAACCCTACTTGTTCCAACCAAAATTCACATTTCTTCAATTTAGCATAAAGTTGCTTCTCCCTCAAGATTTGGAGGACAATTTTAAGATGGTTCTCATGATCTTCCCTATTTTTTGAATAGATCAAAATATCATCGATAAATACTACCACAAACTGATCAAGATATGATTGGAACACTCGATTCATTAGGTTCATAAATGTTGCTGGGGCATTAGTGAGTCCAAAAGGTATGACTAGGAATTCAAAATGTCCGTATCTCGTCCTAAAAGCCGATTTGGACACATCTTCTGGCTTGACCTTTAACTGATGATACCCCGACCTAAGGTCTATCTTAGAAAATACACAAGACCCTTGTAGTTGATCAAATAAGTCATCAATCCGAGGAAGAGGGTACCTATTTTTGATAGTGGCCTTATTCAATTCCCGATAGTCAACACATAATCTCATACTCCCATCCTTCTTCTTAACAAACAGTACTGATGCTCCCCAGGGAGAGACACTTGGTCGGATGAAACCTTTATCTAGTAATTCTTATAGTTGAGTTTTAAGTTCCTTCATTTCTGCAGGGGCCATACGATATGGTGCCTTTGAAATTGGGGCAGTACTGGACATCACATCTATTGCAAATTCTACATCCCGATCTGGGGGCAAGCCTGGTAAATCTTTCGGGAATACATCAGGAAACTTATTCACAACTGGAATAGTCTCAATTTTGATATCAGTTTACTGGTATCCAAAACTGAAGGCAGAAATCCTTGACATCCCTGCCTCATTAACTTGGTGGCTTTAATGGCCGATATGTAGGGTATATCATGACTAACTTTTACCCCTTCAAAATAAATTCCGAAACTCCTTCCATTTTAAAGATGATCCTCTTCCTATTACATCCACATGGGCACCATAAGCGGATAATCAGTCCATTCCTAATATTGCATCAAACTCCATCTCGCTCAGCTTAGTCAAATCAATAGATGTTTCCATATCTCCAATTATCACTTCACAGTTCACTTATCTAGTGCTAGCTATTATCTTTACCCCTATGGGTGTGGATACGACCAACTGAAATTCTAGGGGTTCTGATACTTGATTTAATTTATAAGCAAAAGCACTAGATATGAATGAATGAGTAGCTCCAGGATCAAATATTGCATGAGCAATATGTCCTGATATGGAGATCATACCTTCCACTACTGCATTCGAGGTCATTTCTTCTCGATGGGTCAATGCAAAAGTTCTTCCTTGAACCCATGGCTGTTGGACGGATGATTGAGTTGCAGTAGGTCGTGGAGTATTACTGGACGGCATAAAATTATTGGTTGGTCCCCTGGGAGGGTTCATTCTCATAGCTGATCTCGCACTTCCCTACTCTGCCCTTGGCTTCTGCGCCTCGCCGGGCAATTTTTCTTTAAATGCCCCACTCCACAATTATAGCAAGCCCTATCTTAGAGCCAGTCTCCAAAATGGTTTGTTCTACACTTCTGGCACCAAGGGGCCTCCGAGATTCTGGGTGGGACACAGAGGTAGCCTGTGCTTTCGAGAAAGTGTCTCTGTTCCTCAACCATATACCTCTACCTCTGGTCCATCCTCCTCCTTGAAGGGTGGTATTAAACCCAAATCCTTTACTTCTGGTGGATCCTGATGCCACCGATATTGATGGTCCTTGATATCGGGGGTGCTTTGAGTTGAGAAATTCCTTCACCCAGTCTTCATGACCTTCTTGCATATCTATTTCTACCTCCAAGGCTCTTTTCACAGCTTGGAGATAATTCTTCAGTTGTAGAGGAATCAATCTGCCTCGAATTTCTGATTTCAGGCCCTTCACGAACCTTTTGTCCTTTCTGCTTCACTTTTCATAAGGCATCAGCATATTTGGATAATTGAGTGAACCTCTGGTCGTATTGGGACACATTCATCTGGCCTTGCCGTAATTCTAGAAATTCTGACGCCATCTTATCTCTGGCTGTCTCTGAAAATATTTTTCAGTGAATTTATTCACTAAAAATTCCCAGGTGATTGGTTCTCTTGTGCTTTTCACATTACTTTTCACTGCCCTCCACCAATGTTTTGCTTCCTTTTGAAATATAAAGGAAGAAAAAGATACTCTCTGCTCATCGATGTAGTTCATTACATCCAGGATCTTCTCTATCTGGAGAAGCCATGCTTCAGCTTGTAAGGGATCCACCTCCCCTTCAAATACAGGCGGTTTTATTTTCTGAAATTGTTCCAATGCTCGGTGGGAGTTGTTATCATTTGCTCTTGTCGTTAACTGAGTGAGCCACTCTGGCATCACTCCTGGAGTCCCATGACCTCCTCCTATCTGGACTTCTGAATCTTCATTGTTGTCCATGGGGTGTGCACTTCCCATCACACTTAGTGTGACACACCGAGCGATAAAGACTCATTGGGTGGTAGTTGATTTAGATCCATGTGTCCTTCCTATAAGATAAGGACGTCTAGTCAACATACTTTACATATATGAAAACCATTTTTGATAAAATTTAGTTTCATGCAATCACCTTAATACAATACTCATTATCACTTTGCAAACAAGCAACTTGCTATATATATTTATATGTACACCCCAAAACAGATACAATGATATTACACCGATATATCTACCCTTTGGATATCCGGACTAACCCATGTGCATACATATAAGATGTGCCAGGGCGTATACAATAAAACTCTTAAGATATCCATCAATTAGCATACTAGGATTACACATACATACATTTCAAAAGTAATCGCTCATAGGTTCATCCTTTATAGGGTAGAGTCTCCCTACTCGAGTCCCTGCTAGTACTGCTACTATCCTCACTATCATCCATGTCTTCCTCGGAGTCTTCTCCTAGTAATTCATCTCCTGCGTAGCACCAGTCATCCAGATCATCATATAGGTCCATATCGTCTTCCCATGTTTCATCCCAAAAGACACCTCCATAAGTGAATCCTCTTCGGGACTTCTCCTTCATTGTACTAGTATCCTCCATCTCTACTATATCAAGTGAATCCCCAACCAAGCTCTCCGTATCGACAATGGTTAGCTCAGGCTCATTAGACGCCTGAGACTCAACCTCCTCATAGTCTAGGTGGTCTGGGCATGCAAATATGACCTCTGGGTCAGTCTCATCAGACTCATATTCCCAATCCATAGAACCTGTCATCCAACTCACACTCGAACTATCCAAACTAGAGACTGGCCATTATATGTCAGAGTCCCCCATCTACATGTAAATAAGGAGTCATATCAATCTCAATCTCATTAAATAGTCTCAACATACTGCTATAATAAGAAAGAAGCAATACACACACACACACACACACACACACACACTTGTACTTACACTTATCCTTAGCCTACTCACAAGTCTCATGTTTTAGCATAACTTAGGTTCAATAGATAATTCAATGCATTCCCTCATTCCAGTGTCCCATACCACTAAAAGCTGTTACTGAGAGCCCGCACCCTCAGCCAACTCACCCGAATCGGAATGTGCGAGCACCCCGATTCTGATGCGAGGAAATAATCAATTATCACTTGACTCACGGTTACTCCGTCACATAGAACTCACTACCTAACTATAATCACATATCCATACATATAAGCCTCACAATTCCATTGCCTCCTACCTCCGACTTAACCTTCTTCTTCTACCTAAACCTTAGCTCTGATACCAACTGTAACGGTTCTAGTTAATAATTTTCATTTCGTTTCGATCATCATAGAATATCCTTAATCCAAGCGTGGGACCCATCAAGATACAATACTTCAATTCGGCTAACATCAGACTGCTCTATACTTTACATCATTATCCACTTTGATAGCATGTATGATCTTAACATGATTTAGCATATTTCTGAAATATTGATCCAATAACTCATTAGAAAATATAGTTTAATACATTACTATTCCACAATATTATACAGGATTTGAGTCTAGCACCAAGCATTTCAATATTTACAAGTTCAAGGCAAACATCCAAATAGAAGTTTTGCATAGTTTTCTAAAATAATATACATATCACAAGAACATGCTAAAAGGATAAAAATGTCTCCGTTGACAGCTATCCCGCATGTGCTGCCATTAAGCGGGTCCCTTGCCTTTTTCCAAACCTGAAGGTGATAATGAGAACAGAGTGAGCTCGACAGCTCAGTGAGTAAAACAGTATTTATATGCATGTCCATTATGTAGGTTTATTTGGAATTTCATCATCAGGTTAACAATTGTAATTGATACTATTTTTGCACATTTTTGGATATTCACTGAAATCCTGATCAAAACACAGTAACAGGTCCTGATAGTCGACTTGCCCATGCCTATAGTCGACTAATACTACCTTAAGTCGACTTATATTGAAGCTATAGTCGACTGGGGTCTTGTTCAGAAGATATTAACTCTCTGTGGGCTGCCTGTGACTTACCTAGTCGACTACCCTATCTGGTATAGTCGACTACACTTAGTACTAGTCGATTTATAAGCTAACCATAGTCGACTAAGTCTGGATCAAAAAGATATGTGCTCTCTGTTTGTTACTTATAACAAATTTTAGTCGACTACCCTTTCTGGTGTAGTCGACTACTCTATACACTAGTCGACTTACAGGCCAACTATAGTCGACTAATCATGATTAAAAGAAGATGTTCACTCTCTGTTTATTTCCTGTAACTGAGGCTAGTCAACTAACCTATTATATATGGTTGACTAAGAGTGTTTTCCTGAGACTTGCATACCCGTTTTTCCCATCAATAGTCGACTTAGCCAAAGGGATAGTCGACTAACCCTGTTGAATTTGCCTGGATAAGTCGACTATTGCAGAGTCTAGTTTTAAGATTTTTATATAGTTTTAACATGCAATTTCTATCTTAACCATATTATAACATATATGTTCAACATAAAATATAATCTGCCCTTCGATCATCTCCGGTTCAACCCGGTCCCTTCCTCTGATACGTTATACAACGTAATATTCTCCCCTTCGATCACCTCCGGTTCAATCCGGTCCCTTCCTCCAAATATGCAATAATCATATCCTTCATGTAATAACCACATGCAAGGATTCATAAGACAATGTCAACATAAAGGATTCACATGATTCCTACTTTACATGATGCCAATATTATGAAAGACATTAACATGTATAAGTAACCACTTATTAAATTAACAACATGCAAGCCTTTTCAAGATAACCAACATATTATATCATCCAAATATGTGTGTAGCCAATTATATGCAATAAGCCAAGTATGATGTTCATTTGTAAAACTATTTCTTTTTTTAAGAGGCATGTGTTTGACTACTATGCATACACAATAACGTGTCGATCATGCACCCATGTAAGTATTCATGAGAATACAATAACATAACACCACATGATTGTTCATAATGTACACATAAACATATAAACCATGCACAAGCATCATCGTTCATTTTCACGTCTATTTATAACTTAGCAATTTCCCCACTTTATTTCTAATTTTACTCTACCTACTATGTTACTAGGGTTCGAATGTTCTACTCACCCTTGAAGAGAGTATCTTCTTATCAAGCTTGGTCTCCCGCTATATTGGAGTCTATAAGCCCACAATAACATCATAATTAGTTCTTAGTTAAAAAAGTGTAAGAGGGGTAGAAATCTTAAGGATTTGCTTACCTTTCAACCAATATCACCCTCCTAACTCGTTATCCTAGATCAACCTTGTCTTCAAGAATTTTCTTTTAAGGTGATGTTAGATCACCACTTTACCTTGTTCTATTAGGTCTTTGGAGGAGGGAAAATAGGTAAAGAAAACCTTTTCTTGTATAAAGGAAGTAAGGGAAGTTTTGTGAGTGAATAAGAGGGAGAGAGTAAATGAGTAAGAGGAGAAAATGGGGGAAAAAATATGGATGCTAGCTGTTGGCCTTGGCCAGCTGCAAAAGGGAGAAGAAAGAAGAGGGTTTGGAGTTGGAGAATGAAGAGAGAGAGGGTGTTGCCAAATGAAATTTTCTCTTCATTTCCCTCCTATTTATACTCCATTCCCTTCAAGGATATCATGACAAGTGCCCCCCCTAACACCATCTCCCTACACCTATAACTTACCCTATAAGCAAGGTTCCATCCCTCCCCCCTTCATGAGGTACTTGTACCCACAAGTATGGTGGGGATATGGTAACAAAGTCAACATGCATGTGTGTATTTTAATTCATATACATGCATACTAATACATACATACTAATATGTATAGTATAGTTTAGAGTATACGTATCTCTACATGAATACTTACTTCCACATTACCTCCCTAAAGCATTCAAGTGTTAAGAAAAAATGTGATTATTTAAGGCAAGTGTTACACCTTTGGTCGTTTTACTGTCATGATTTGGGCCATCTTCGGTCTTACCCGAATGTACCCTTTCTCCTTCCCACAATACTTTGACCTGTTTCACGTCCCATAGCAATCTTCCTTGAAACTCCACCTCACGATAAGCTCTCTTTCAAGCTTATCCCTGAAACTCCATCTCGAACTGAGTTTCCTTCCTTCAGCGTGTATAACCCCCCACACTTCTCTCTTTTCAGGTTTACCCTGTCTCCTTGGCTAACTGTGATAATGTCTTATTGCACTTGGATCTGGCATCTCTCTTCGTCAAGTATCCCTATTGATATTAGATTGTACCATGCCTTGGGACATGCCAGACCTCCTCCAGAGTCCACACTGTCCCATCTCTTTCTGTAACCTTGACTGTCCCAGTGCCGATGACCTCGCAAGCCAAGCCATCCACCATCTTGATTGTCCCTTCCTCCTTTGCAACCAAAGAGTTAAACAACTCTTTTGGGAACATACATGAATCGTACCACCCGAATCAAATATCCAGTTTTTTACCTTGAGAAGTGTTGTCTTCAACATAAGATTCCATTAATACTCCGGTGTCCTCTATACCATGAGTTTAAGGTCGAGGCATTTCCTTTGAGCTCAAGGCCCCTCTTTGTTGTGACCTTTAGACCTTTAGCCCAAGGTTCTTTTCTATTGATATTCCGATTTTTAGGTCGAGGCTCTTTTCTTATGACCTTCAAGTTTTTAACCCGAGGTACTTTTTTGTGGACCTTCGAGCATTCAGCTCGAGGCGTTGCTCATTTGAGCCATAGCGCAGTCGATGCTTCCGACCTTGGGCTCGAGGTTTTTCCTTTGAGCTGAAGGCTCCTGTTCGTTGTGACATTAAACTTTTAGCCCGAGGTTCTTTTCTGTTCACCATCGAGCTTTTAGCCTGAGGTTCTTTTTTTTTTTTTTTGATGTTCAGGCTTTTAGCTTGGTGTTGTTTTCTTCTGACTTTCATGCTTTTAGCCCGAGGTTCTTTTTTGTTGACCTTCGAGCTTTCAGCTCGACGTGCTGTTCATTTGAGTCGTAGCACAGTCGATGCCCCTGAGCTTGGGCTCGAGATGTTTCCTTTAAGCTCAAGGTTCCTCTTCATTGTGACCTTCATTCTTTTAGCCTAAGTTTTTTTTCTGTGTTTGAGCCGTAGCTCAGTCGATGTCCTCAAGTTTGAGCTTGAGTCTTTTTATCTGGAGCCAGAGCTCAGTCGATGCCTACAAGCAAGAATTTCATTTTCGACCTTTGAGCTCATGCTTGAGGTTCTTTTTTTGAGCCATAG
>JAVJIF010024338.1:20000-27500 GCA_038442645.1 Agave tequilana | reverse complement strand
ATAACATTTTGAAAAAGAAAAGTCTAGGCCTTAACATTGAAAATAAAAATTTGATTTCTAGACTTGACACTGTTTTGCAAGAGAAAGTGGAGATTTCTAATGATAGAGATTCATTGAAATCTAAGCTTGATCTTGTATTAAAAGAAAATGAATTTTTGAAAAATAAAAATGATTGTAATGATATTGTAAAGAAAAATGAAAACTTGTCTTTAAAAGTTAATTTTGTTTTAAAAGAAAATGATTCTTTAAAAATGAAAATTGCTTCTATTTCTAAGGACTTAGAAATTTGTTTAAAGAAAAATAATTCTTTGCAAAATAAAATTGATTCTCATGTTTGCCATGCTAGGGTAGCTTCACATAGTTCACCTATTGCATGTGCCACCTCTTCTTTAATTGAAAATGATATATCTATACTTAAGAAGAGTGTTGATTGTTTGGGCTCCACTTTGAGCCAATGTGCCATGAACCATACACGCTTGGAATCCTTGGTTCGAAAGAAACAAGTTCAATCTATTATGCATGCACACCCTCCACGGCATACACATGATCCTCACGGACACCATCATCACTTGTATGCTCATGTGTACACTTGTACACATGTGGACGTAAGGGCCACCTTGCTAAATTTTGCTTTGATCGTATACATGATTGTAATTTAGCAAATAAATTTGTTTGGGTTAGAGAAGGTGCTAACCCCCATGGACCCAAAAAGATATGGGTACCAAAGACCACCCCTCTTGTTTATGATGTAGGTGTGGGCTCTCACATGACGTGAGAGTAGAGGTACCTTGGAGTGGATGCGTTCCGAGCTTCATGGAGACCATTTGGATGCATCACTTTCAAGGGATGTTTAGTGGGAGGACCACCGTGTTTTGGAGACATGGAGAGTTGCCTCTTCGATTTTGGTAACAATCCTTTACTCCCGTTTATATTTACATGCTTTCATATCATTGTTTATAGCATGTTTTGATGTTTATAGATTATTATGATAATGCCATGATTATTAGATCCTTGACATGCATGTATAGTAGTTGAGACACCCATGTTTATATGGACCCATATTTAGTGTTCTCACTTTAGTTTAGTTATCATGTACATCATGAATCTAATGCATGTATATTTGACATAACAATCATATGAGTTTTTGTTTTAATGCTTCATGTTTTGATTACTTGTTTAAATGTTTGTTTTCATTAAGACTAGGTATATACTTGTACATATAGTGGGCCACAAATAAATCTATATATGTTTGTGCTTGAATGCTTATTTGTTCCCATTAGATGTGCTAGTATAATCTAGTTTTGATGATCCATGCATTTGACTTGTATTCTCATTTTTATACATGTTTTTCATGTTTATATGTTTAACTTCATGTACATGTCTATCTTGTCTAAACTATTAGATGTACATGTATATCCTTTGAGCCACGTGCCTTGATGCATTTATTATTGTGGACTCGTTGTGTTGTTTGAATATGTATGTATACTTTAGTTTGTTTAAGACATACATATGCCTTGAAGATTAAATAATTTTTGATGATTTTCATGTTTTGAGGAATATTGAGCTTGATTGCCCATTTTCATGACTATGTTTTTCACATTATACTTATGCACTCACATTATTTATGTTTTCTCATGATTTTATTTTCATGAGTATGATATATGCTTCATAGATTTTGAGTGTTGGTATTCATGTGAATTACATGTGTTTTATGAAAAATATCTTTTTTTTATTCCTTGCTTGAAGGATTTCGTACTACTTAACCATTTTTTTATTTAACTAGTTGCGATATTCTTCGTTTTGGTAGAGTTTTTCAAACATTCAATATTTTTCAAATCTATTTTTGAAAACCCCTACCTTCAAAGGGCGGTTGGATGGGAGATCATGCTCATGTATGCTTTATAGTGAAAATCATTTTAAACTTGAACATGAATGGGTGGTAGGAAATATGAGATATACTCTTGATATTATTGTTGTTTCAATTGGTATCATTGGTTTATGTCAATTGGTATCAATATTGACTTTTCTTGTATACTCATATATTTTTATGTATGTATGCTTACATTTCAAAGAGTATCAATTTTGATTGGTATCTATTTTTTCATACATATATATATTTTGTTTATGCTAAGCTTGAGTTTTAATGATCATCATGTTTCAATTGATTAGTTTTCAATTGGTATTCTAATACAAGCTTAGACATTGTTTTATTTGGTATTTCATAAAGGGGGAGAAAACTCATATTTTATCTTTCAATTGGTATTTGGTTTACCATTGGTTTTGTATTCCACTCCCTTGCTTTATGATAGAAAATAATAATTTCAATTTGGTATCATATGTTTAAAAAGAATAATAATTTAAATTGGTAGCAAGATTGTATTTGTTTTCTTAAAATTGGTATCAAGATGATTATGTGTTTACTCATTATTGGTATCAAGATTTTGTTTATTTTCATTGGTATCTATTGATCTATTTCTTTCAATTGGTATCCATGAAAATTTATATTGATTTGTTTGTTTGACCCTTTGTTAATTCTTTGTTTCGAACAAAAAGGGTGAGAAAAATGTTTTGTTTTTACTTGGACCCCTTTGTTGATGATTGACAAAAAGGGGGAGAAGTATTTGAGTGTATGCATGTTTTATATGCATGTTTTGTTTTATTTATTAGTTTATCGTTTAATTGTTTAATTGGTATCAAGAGCATTATTTAAGAGCATGTTTTTATTGGTACCAAGAGCACGTTTTATGCATATCTATGCATCCATGTTTATGTGCTTTCATTGCATATTTATTGTTTATTGCTATGCATGAGTTGAGGGGGAGCTTCCTTGAAGCTTAACTTTAATCCATGCATATATAACTCCATGAGTTTTGTCATCATTAAAAAGGGGGAGATTGTTGGCCCAGAGGCCTTCCACTCTAGTTTTGATGATGATTAACTCATGTAGTTATGTTTACTAATTATCTTGTGATGTTTAGTTTCAGATCATTAATCAAGATATAAGTTGGTGAAAGCTTCCAAATCAACTTTCACATGGTGATTCCAGAGCCCGAGCATCAAGATCATTCATAGCCTAGCTCGTGGATCACGTTTTGGATCGGGTCGACTTGAAGATAAAGATCGTCAAGAAGACTTAGGTATCCTAGTTTAGTTTGAGATCCATGTGTAAAGATAAGAATAGTTGATATGCTCAAGTGCACAACACGGACATTTTATGGATATTGGTTTTCATGAATAGTTTTTGATCAAAATAAGTTTAAATGGTTTTTATGTATATTAGATGAGTTTAATATACATACATGCTTCATATCTTAAACAAACTTATTTTGATATGTTTATTCATGATTTTAAGAAAAATCAGATTTCCTATTGAGAAAAATCCAAGTTTGATAAAATACAGTTTTTGGTTTTTGGTAAAAATGATAAGACACAAAAATAGTTCAAATTGCTTGATATTTGAGTTAAAATTTTTATCACATGTTTATATATCAATGCAAAATGTTAAAACTATTTTTTGGGATTTTTAGAAGATTTATGGGATTTATTAGAATATTTTTTAACAAATTTTTCTGACCCAAATTGTAGCCTGCCAGGCTCTAGCGGTCGACCGGGCCAGTCGACCGTGATCCAGAGTCGGTCGACCGGTCGGTCGACCGACGTGCACAGACTTGTGCTCGTTGGCCAGGCACAGGGCTCGGTCGACCGTGACGGTCGATCGGCCAGAGAGCTTTGCTCTCTGTTTTTGGGCGGTCGACCGGGCGGTCGACCGGGTTCCTCCTATTTATGACCGTTGACGGTCGACCGGCCGGTCGACTGCCAGCCGTCTCAGGCTGAGGATTCAGCTTAACGGCTAGTTTTCTGTTTGGCCTATATAAACCCCATTTCTTTGGGATTTTGGCCAAGTTTTCTAGAGCAAAATTTTCAGACCTTCTTAACTGTTTTAAACAAGCTTTTAAAAGTGTTTTTGTGCCAAAAAGGATTCATCCTATTTGTTTTTAAGTTTTTGGAAAAATCAAAGAAAAGAGTATTTTGGGAGATTTGTGTTTATTCTTCATTTCCATCATCTTCAAGAGTTTTCCCAAGATTATTTTTTTGAGCTTTTGTTTTCCAAACACCTTGTTTTCCCACTTGAGCTATCATTCTATCCTATATATTTAGGATCTTTTGTTTTGTGGAAAAGAGAATTGTTTGAGGTTGATTAAACCTCTAAGTTGTAAACCCTCCTTGTTTGTTGTATCTCTCTTTGGTAGAAGATGATCGGAGTGGTGTTTGCTCCCTCTTATGAGAGGTGGAGTTTTGGTTGTGTGGCTACGGGCCTAATCCCTCTTCGGTAGAGGTGAATTGTGGTTGTATTGCCTCGGTGGCATTGTAAGGTTGAGAGAGGAGTTCGGTACTCCTTAGTGGATTAGAAATCCTTCTCGGTGAAGGCGGGGACGTAGAGCTAGGGCTCGAACCTTGAAACATATCATTGTGTTTGCGTTTGATCCATTGCCTCTAATCTCTCTCTCCTTTATTTTGTGTTGTGCATAGCATCATTCTTATTGTCATATCATTCATATCTTATTGCTTGCATTTGTGCCTTGCATATTTTATATTGTCATATCTATTGTATGCTTGGTTTGTTTGTGTGTGCCTCACTTATACTTAACTACGAGAGCTTCATATAGCACCTCAACTCTTATCTAGGGGAATCAAGAGAAGTTAGTCCAGAGCCTTTCACGGGGAATTCGGCTACACTCGTTGGTTGTATTAAGTGCGTTGCAAATTAGTTTTAGCTTTCGCATTTAGTTTCTAGATTAGCCTTATCACCGATTCACCCCCCTCTAGGTGATTTCAATTGGTATCAGAGCCTACGCTCCTGATACTTAGGTTTAACAACCTAGGAGTGAGATCCTGTTTGCTAATCTATCATTTGCATTTTGCACATATATTTCTTTGCACACATATAGTTTACACCCATGGACTTCATGACCCCACCTATGTTTGTTTCTTCCAACATTGTTGTTTGGAAGACTAGGATGTCCATCTATTTACAAACCCTAGGCTTGCATGTTTTCCTTGCCGCTACCAAGAAATGCTATCTTGGTAATAGCAATCATATAGGGGCCAATGCACAAGCCCTTGAGGCTATTAGAAGCACGCTTAATAAAGAACATCTTATGCTTGTTTCTAACCTTGATTCCGCCTTTGCAGTGTGGAACAAGTTGACCACAACCACCATCTCCAAGCTTCAAATGCCAATCCAACAAGAGGAGGAGTCTAGTGGAGAATCCGAGTCACAATGCTTGATGGTCCAAGGGAATGACTCCCTTGAGTTACATTCGGAATCTCAACTGGATAGTTTTGATGCTAGTTCTTCATGTGATGAATATGTGGATGCTAATGCTTTGAATGAAGAACTTTCTATAGTTTGTGAAAAATTGATAGAAAAATATAACATTTTGAAAAAGAAAAGTCTAGGCCTTAACATTGAAAATAAAATTTGATTTCTAGACTTGACACTGTTTTGCAAGAGAAAGTGGAGATTTCTAATGATAGGGATTCATTGAAATCTAAGCTTGATCTTGTATTAAAAGAAAATGAATTTTTGAAAAATAAAAATGATTGTAATGATATTGTAAAGAAAAATGAAAACTTGTCTTTAAAAGTTAATTTTGTTTTAAAAGAAAATGATTCTTTAAAAATAAAATTGCTTCTATTTCTAAGGACTTAGAAATTTGTTTAAAGAAAAATAATTCTTTGCAAAATAAAATTGATTCTCATGTTTGCCATGCTAGGGTAGCTTCACATAGTTCACCTATTGCATGTGCCACCTCTTCTTTAATTGAAAATGATATATCTATGCTTAAGAAGAGTGTTGATTGTTTGGGCTCCACTTTGAGCCAATGTGCCATGAACCATACACGCTTGGAATCCTTGGTTCGAAAGAAACAAGTTCCATCTATTATGCATGCACAGCCTCCACGGCATACACATGCTCCTCACGGACACCATCATCACTTGTATGCTCATGTGTACACTTGTACACATTGTGGACGTAAGGGCCACCTTGCTAAATTTTGCTTTGATCGTATACATGATTGTAATTTAGCAAATAAATTTGTTTGGGTTAGAGAAGGTGCTAACCCCCATGGACCCAAAAAGATATGGGTACCAAAGACCACCCCTCTTGTTTATGATGTAGGTGTGGGCTCTCACATGACGTGAGAGTAGAGGTACCTTGGAGTGGATGCGTTCCGAGCTTCATGGAGATCATTTGGATGCATCACTTTCAAGGGATGTTTAGTGAGAGGACCACCGTGTTTTGGAGACATGGAGAGTTGCCTCTTCGGTTTTGGTAACAATCCTTTACTCCCGTTTATATTTACATGCTTTCATATCATTGTTTATAGCATGTTTTGATGTTTATAGATTATTATGATAATGCCATGATTATTAGATCCTTGACATGCATGTATAGTATTTGAGACACCCATGTTTATATGGACCCATATTTAGTGTTCTCACTTTAGTTTAGCTATCATGTACATCATGAATCTAATGCATGTGTATTTGACATAACAATCATATGAGTTTTTGTTTTAATGCTTCATGTTTTGATTACTTGTTTAAATGTTAGTTTTCATTAAGACTAGGTATATACTTGTACATATAGTGGGCCATAAATAAATCTATATATGTTTGTACTTGAATGCTTATTTGTTCCCATTAGATGTGCTAGTATAATCTAGTTTTGATGATCCATGCATTTGACTTGTATTCTCATTTTTATACATGTTTTTCATGTTTATATGTTTAACTTCATGTATATGTCTATCTTGTCTAAACTATTAGATATACATGTATATCCTTTGAGCCACGTGCCTTCATGCATTTATTATTGTGGACTCGTTGTGTTTGGATATGTATGTATACTTTAGTTTGTATAAGACATACATATGCCTTGAAGATTAAATAATTTTTGATGATTTTCATGTTTTGAGGAATATTGAGCTTGATTGCCTATTTTCATGACCATGTTTTTCACATTATGCTTATGCACTAACATTATTTATGTTTTCTCATGATTTTATTTTCATGAGTATGATATATGCTTCATAGATTTTGAGTGTTGGTATTCATGTGAATTACATGTGTTTTATGAAAAATATCTTTGTTTTATTCCTTGCTTGAAGGATTTCGTACTAGTTAACCATTTTTTTTATTTAACTAGTTGCGATATTCTTCGTTTTGGTAGAGTTTTTCAAACATTCAAAATTTTTCAAATCTATTTTTGAAAACCCCTACCTTCAAAGGGCGGTTGGATGGGAGATCATGCTCATGTATGCTTTATAGTGAAAATCATTTTAAACTTGAACAAGAATGGGTGGTAGGAAATATGAGATATACTCTTGATATTATTGTTGTTTCAATTGGTATCATTGGATTCTTTCAATTGGTATCAATATTGACATTTCTTGTATACTCATATATTTTTATGTATGTATGCTTACATTTCAA
>JAVJIF010024338.1:0-15000 GCA_038442645.1 Agave tequilana | reverse complement strand
GGGCATTTTTATACTCGTTGTTTCTAAACTCATCCATCTTATTGAGTTATAGAATTCTCTTCTTTCCCGCTTGTTGTAGATAGAAATTTAAGAACCTTGTCACCCAATATGCTCTATGCTCAAGTTCAACTAGAAGATGAGAATCCTTTCCATAAACTAAACGGTAAGGAGACATACCTCTAGGTGTTTTGTAAGCTGTCCGATATGCCCACAAAGCGTCATAAAACCTTATTGTCCAATCCTTCTTTGATTGGCTTACCATCTTCTCCAAGATTCTTTTTAACTCTCTATTGGACACCTCCACTTGTCCACTTGTTTAAGGATAGTATGGGGTAGCTACATGATGTTTAACTCCATATATGTTTAATAAAGAATCAAATTTATGATTACAAAGGTGCTTACCTCCATCACTGATAATTGTTCGTGGTGTTCCAAACCTTGTAAATATTTTTTTTTTTCAAGAACTTCACCACCACATTGGCATCATTAGTAGGCAAAGCCACAGTTTCCACCCACTTTGAAACATAATCTACCGCCACAAGGATGTATTAGTTGGAGTAGGAAGGTGGGAAAGGTCCCATGAAATCTATGCCTAAACATCAAACAATTCCACTTCAAGAATGTTATTTAGTGGCATCTCATTTTTCCTTGAAATATTCCCACTCATTTGGCAAGCATTGCAATTTTCAACAAAGTCATGTGCATCTTTAAATAAAGTAAGCCAATAAAAACTACATTGAAGTACTTTTGCTATCGTTCTTGTGGGTCTAAAGTGTCGACCAACATCCCTTGTGTGGCAATGATAAAGAATGCTCCACATCTCTTCTTCCTGTATGCATCTTCTAACAATTTGGTCGGCACGATGCTTGTAAAGGTTTTTCCATTGATAGTACTCGCGTCAGAGATGAGTTTCTTCTTTCTTTGATATGAAAACTCTGAACGAATGATATCATATACCAAATAGTTTACTATGTCGGCACTCAATGGCATATAGGAATTCATTCAAGAAAGAATCATCAATTGGGCTCTCCATTGGCTTCTCTTCTCCTTCTTCATCTATCCTCGAAAGGTGATCGGCTACAAGATTCTCTACACTTTTTTTATCTCGTATCTCTAAATTAAACTCTTGAAGTAGCAGCACCCACCGAATCAACCTTGGCTTTGCTTCGTTCTTCTTTAGCAAGTACTTGAGGGCCGAGTGATCGGTAAACACTAGAGCCTTAGTCCCAATTAAGTATGGTCAAAATTTATCAAAGAATAAGACTACTGTAAGCAATTCAGTTTCTATCATGGTGTAATTTTATTTGTGTGCCATTCAAAGTGTGGCTTGCATAGTAGATCACTTGAAAATTCTTATCTCATCTTTGCCCCAAAACAACTCCTAGGGCAAAATAACTCGCATTGCACATAAGCTCAAAATGTGGGCTCTAATCGGGTGCCACAATGATTGATACTGTTGTAAGCTTCTTCTTTGTTAACTCGAATGCCTACAAGTAACCATGAGAAAAATCAAAACTCACATCTTTCATTAATAAATTGCTCAAAAGTTTAGCAATTTCGTAAAAGTCTCTTATAAAATGGCGATAGAATCTAGCATGTCGAAGAAAACTTCTCACTGCATTCACATTTGATGATGGTAGTAGCTTCTCAATAATCTCCACTTTGGCTTTATCAACATCTATTCTTTTCTCTGAAATCTTATGGCCGAATATAATTCCTTCTTGGACCATAAAGTGAGACTTCTCCTAATTGAGCACCAAATTTGTCTCCTTGCAACATTGTAAAATAAGATTCAAGTTAGTCAAACATATATCAAAAGAAGATCCAAAAATAGAAAAATCATTCATAAAAACTTCAATGAATTTTTCTACCATGTCATCAAATATTGCTAGCATGCACCTTTGGAAAGTGGCTGGTGCAATACATAGACCAAAATGCATTCTCCTATATGCAAAAAGACATGTGAATGTTATTTCTCTTGATCCTCTGGGGCTACTATAATTTAATTATACCTCGAATACCCATTCAAAAAGCAATAAAAAGCATGTCCCGCAAGTCTATCTAGCATTTAATCTATAAAGATAAGTGGAAAGTGATCTTTTCTAGTGGCTTGATTTAATTTCCTATAGTCCATGCAAACTCTGCATTTTGTTGTTGTTCTAGTTGAAATAACTCATTATTATCATTTTTTACCATAGTTATGCCTCCTTTTTTAGGCACTATTTGTACTTAACTTACCCATGCACTATCAGAAATAGGATAGATAATACCTGCATCAAGCAGCTTAAGGACTTCTTTTCTTACCAGCTCTTATAATACCATATTTAAGCGATGTTGAGGTTGAATTGTAGATTTGTATGCCTCCTCCATCAAGATCTCGTGCATTCAAATTGAGGGGCTTATACCATTGATATTCACAATGGTCCATCGTAACGCTGCTTTGTTTTCCCATAATACCCTCAATAATTTTTCTTCCCCGTTCCTGTTATAGATGAGGAAATAATGATTAGCAGTGTTGAATTATCTCCTAAGAATGCATACCTTAGATGTGATGGCAGCTTTTTAAGCTCAAACTTCGGTGGTTCTTGTATGGAAGGCACTAGTATAGATGGAAGATGTGTTAGCTCCATTAAATCCTCCTTAGAGAATTTTGCAGTAGCCTCCAAATAATTTACGCACTCCCTCCTTGTGTGGTCTTCCTTTGTGTTTGTATCAGAGTGGATGATATAGGCTTCCAACAGTAGCGTGGGATGTCCCTCTCTAAATGTCTCCATTATCAACTTATCCATAATATCTATAAAGAAGCAATCTTCATTGTCCATTCAGTAGTTCATTATTTTGAAGATGTTAAAAGTTATTTCATCGTCCTGCACACGAAGAGTCAATTAGCCCAATTGGATGTCAATTAATGTTTTACCCGTAGTTAAAGAAAGGTCTTCCTAAGATAAGTGGTACTTCCCTATCTTCGTCCATGTCGAGGATGATGAAATCTACGGGTAAGCAGAGCTTGTGTACTTTCACGAGTACATCCTCATCACTCAATATGGATATTTAATGGATCTGTCCGCCAGTTGGGGTGATATTGTAGTTGGTGTTACCTCTCCTAAGCCAAGTTTCCTGAAAACAGATAGAGGCATGAGGTTAATGCTAACTCAAATATCATATAAAGCATTCTTAAAATAACAATTTTCTATTGTTCAAAATTTGATTGGGGTAATCCCAAGCATAAAAATTAGTGTTTAAAAAATATAGAGTTGAATATTAGTGCTTTGGCTTCCTTAACACTACCGCTATAACAAGTGGCTAAGTGGATCATGATCCACAAGAGGGGATGCGATAAAAAGGTTTCGGTATTTTAAACCACTAATCGGTTAAAATCTCTTCTTTATTTCGAAAAAGAAAAAGAAAGGAAAACTAAATCAGAAGAGGAGTAGGAAGACAAGAAGAAATAAAAGGAGAAAATATTGGTTTTTAAAATAAATTAAAAGAAAAGAAAGTTCATAATTAACATCCATTAAGTGTTCCCACCAGTGTACTTACCTCTTGATGCTTTCCTCAACTTGAACCTTTAGCAACTTACCGAGCTTCACTGGAAGGCAACTATCAGATGGTCTATAAGAGGAGATTCACATTAACACCGCATTACATCATCAAAAACCATTATGTTTAAGCATGAAATTGTACAAAATTAGAGGTCGATCCATTATCATGAGCCATCAGTGACACTTGCAGGAGTAAGGCTATTCCGATGCCATTAGATTCATATGGATCATAATATAAACAAGAGGAGAAGACTGGAAGATTAATAGGGTTGATCCATGAAGTAAAACCAAAAGAAGAAAAACATAAAACAAGATCGTTAAATTAAGAAACAATGAAAGAAAGGAGGAAAAATTACATCAGTGTCACTTTCAATACAACTTTCTCTCTTTTTCTCATGAAGCTCTCTAACTTAAGCTATAAAGAAAACATAAATTACATAAAAATAAAAGAAAATAAAATTCTACACTAAACTAGAAGTAAAAGTCTAGCATAAGCTCTCTTTGCTCTTTGCCTTCTGCGTTTGGTGTGAATTTATAGGAGAAACATAGTGGGATAAACGTGTGGAAGATAAGCTCAAAAATGCTGGCCCAACTACCACACTCCGGCCACGTTTGCCCGCTAGAGATCTGGTCGTTGGGCTAGATCTTTGAGCGCGTAGACCCCTTCTATAGATACCCCTTTATCTATGAAAAAAGAGTCTCTGGACTTCTGGACTTGCCACTATCTCCTTTGATTTCTCAAGTTAAGAGAATAAATCCACATAAATCGAATTTAATTAGGTTATATTTAAGATTATCTTTTCCTTCTCCATTAATTACACCTGCACACCGTTAGATAATAAAAGAGTTAAATAGCAGAGTTTTATTACAATTAAAATGTGAAAATGTGATAATAAATATGCAAAATGTGAAAATGAACGATCACACCTCACACTTTTCTTTTGCTTGTCCTCGAGCAAAACAAGAAAACTAAGTCTAAGAGTTTATTAAGCCGCTTTCACAGGTCACGCAACTGTACTTAGTATGTGCAACCGGCCTTTAAACCTCTAGGCTATCCCTATAAGAGGAGTTATAGTCCTCTGAGGGTTTTCAGTGAATTACACCCACAAAATCCATAAAAGAAAGAAAAATAAAGTATTAGTATTTTGAAAATACATTTTAAAAGAGAGAGAAGTTTTTTGAAGAATTCTTGCAAGAATCGAGTAATCTATAAGTCATAAGATCACCAAACTATTCATTCTTAAACTTAATCTCTATGTAAGAACTTATTATCAATCAAGATAAAAATTCAAACTATATTTCTCATCTACTCTATTATTTTACCCTAAATCATATGCACCTTTGTGACCGTAAATATATGACTCAAGATTCTTCAACTCCAACTCTTATGCTTTATTAATCTTATTATAGGGTATTATCCCTTAGTTCTCTTAGTGTAACACTCTATTTATTAAAATCCTGATTTAATACTCTAGTTCTTAATTAAAGAGATTATACTTGATTATTGGAGGTGGTGATTGAACTAAATTTGTTTGAGTATGGTTTTTATAAAATTTTGTGGGAAAAATTGGAAGTGAAATGATGTTGGATAATTATAAATACTAGTATATGGATATTTGTGTATGAATACATGAAAGAAAATTATGATTACATCTATATACCTCTATACTAGTATATATAAGTATTCATGGTTTATAAAAAATACAAATAATAATAACAATCTAATTGTTTAAAGGGATGAGTGGATAATGGAGGGTGAGGATGACTTCTTGGAATTTGAGAGTGAGATGGAGGGGGAGATAGGGTTAGTTTTGGAGAATGATGATGTGGCAAGTGTATAGAATTTTGGAGTTATATAAAAATAATAATAAAATAAAAATAAAACCTCCATCTCAATTTTCTTTTTCTCCCCCTATTCTGATGGAGATTAGTAGCTCCCCCCAATTTTGATGCTATCTCTAATTTCTTTCTCTTTCTTTCTTTCTCTTTCAGTTTCTTTCTTTTCTCTCTCCCTCTTTTCCTCTCCTTCTCCCTCTCTGGTATTAGGCGGCAGTAGCAGAGCACGCAGCGACGGACGACGGGCCGCGACAGGCGACGACGGGCGGTGGCGCGGGGAGGCCGCCGCCGGCGGCCTGATAAGAGGGGGACAACAGACCTCCTCTACTCCCACACACACTCTCCTTCTCTTGGTGAGTTGATCAAAAATCTAAAAGAACCTAGCTTTCTCTCTCTTGATCTTCTCTTCCTAATTCATTTCTCTCTTTTCTATGGTGATGGCCTGCTATGGCACCAGCGGTAAGGTAGAGGCGCGGTGACTTCGAAGAAGAGAAAATCTATGATGCGGGAGCCTCTTTGATCTAATTCTTTCCATATATCCTTGCAAAAAATTCATAACCTAAACAATTTATTGTGAGTGGAGTAATTAAATAAGAGAATTTCTAATTATGAGTTCAATTTAATTGAAGAGATTAAAAGAATTTGAGAATAACCCAAAGTTTGAGCGCTCTAGATATGGATGTGCAAATCTATCTAGTTTTTTAATCAGTAAATTCGGAGTTAGTTCGTCAGTATATTAAGAGCAATAGGTATCATGTTATATACTATTGAAAAGATAATCGAGTCTACTTTCTAACGTCTTTAACCATGTCCCAAATGAAAATCTGTACTAAGAATTATCATCAAAATACAGTAGACTAGTCGAGATTGATGAGTAGTAGATTTTTCTATATCGTTGAGAAGTTCTGTCCAATTAAGATGATTTATGAGAACTAAGTCAGTCATGTAATATATCACTAGAAAGATAAATAAGTCTATTTTCTAATCGTATCTCAATTTGGTGGTTGTGGTAGGAATTATCTCCTAAATACCCCAGCTAGTCCAAGATTCTATGTAGTGTAATATTTTCATAGTTGAACCAGTTCAAGCCAGTATGATAGATTTCCTTAGATAAGCATAGTATGTGATGAACCAATAGGAAATAAGAGAGTCTACTTTCTGATGGTTCTTATCACGTCACAATCAGGCATGTATGATAAGGGTTATTGCCAAATTACCACTAAGTGGTCAAGTGAAGAATACTACAAGAATTCGATTAGTATAATTGGTATAGTTCAAGCACATGTGACAGTAACAAGAAGAAATTATATACTTCATGAGAAAATAGTTTATGTGATCAAATACTTAATTAGTGAGTAACGTAAATCCGACTTCAAGTCTATGTGAAATGAACATGAAACTTAACCAAATGATGGTACATGGAATATACCGGCATGTGAAATATTTCGAACGCATGAACTTGACAATATACATGCGTGAACTTAACTCGGCACAGGTGCGGACAAGAAATACATGGGTAAATATTTTACATGTGATAGATTATTGCCAAATTATCATGTATACAAGCTCGCATATTAGACTATCATGTACTGAGTATACTAAATTGATTGTGTGTAAATTGAATTTACCAATTTAATCAAATACAAAAGTGATCAAAAATTTGCTATGGTTATGATCATAAAGTTAGTGAACCATTTCTAATTGTTGCAAGAAAAATTTTATATAAATTGGATGGCTAATTGGATGTTGCATTAATTATTATTGCATATAATGAATGATAAGAAAACTTGAAAATTATTAATCCTTACTAAGATTATAGGTTATCAGAGAATCTTATGATGTGTTTCAGAGATGGGGAGCGATCCAACTTCGACCTCACTAGAATAAACGAGACATAAGATCTTAGTTAAGTCATGTTTTGGAGATAAATTAAGTTTTATCAATAAGTGTTAATAATCGGGAGAAAAATTGATAATATAACCTTGAACGTGAAAAAAAATATATCAAAATCTGTAAATTTCTGTAATCTGGACAGTTCGGATCTGTTCGTCTGGGTTTTTGATATGAATCATTTCATGTAATATACCATTAGAAAAAGGAACGAGTTTATTTTCCAATGTTTCTTACCGTATCTAAATTGGATTCTTGTGTTGAGAGTTATATTAAATTTCAACAAATTGACTAAGTTCAAGAGTGTAGAATTACAAATTCTATTTAAAGTTGAGCATGGGACATAATCTATCATAACTAAATTCTACTATTATGATGTGTACGATAACTAATAATCATATATGTAGATTTACTTATTATAATCCTCTCTTAGACAAGGAGGTGCTAAGAGTATATGTATAAAAATTAGAAATTTCATACAATATAGAAATTAAGTGATGGCAACCAACTCAAGTATATATATATATATATATATATATATATATATATATATATATATATATCATCAAGGTGATGGATTCACTATTTTTAGCTAACCTAAACTAAATCAACCTAAAACTCTAAATTTGAATCATATGAGTATACGATTATAGGGCGATGGGCGAGTTAGTGTCTGAGTGTGAGTAGCAAGTAGAGATGAACATAGGCTGGGTTATAATCAATAATTTTGGACCAATAATATGACCGATATATAGTTGATTTGTTAATAATTGTTTATTAATTGATATGCTTGATAACTGGTGAAATACGTACTTTTGATTTCCAATAATAAATTATAATGAAATAAATGATGTATGTAAGTGTGGGTCTAGTGTCTTTTACTAACTTCAAAGCATGCTAAGACTCTGGACGTGAATAAGTAGTGTAGTCAATTTCATTCACCAAATATCGAATTTGTGGAATAAGAACCATAACTAGTTAAAAGAACTAAAAATATGATCAAAGAATGAATATTGAGAACGTAACTAATTGTTTAATGTGTTGTTGAATGATTGATATAGATGTAAATGGTATGTATATTTGAATATGTATATAAACTAGAAATTTACACAAACTTGATCGTGTGTGTCATATCAATCATATGATTGGTGATTGAAAAACGTATATCACAATGTAACTGATATTGTATAAGTTATCTTGAAGGTTGATGTGTATGTGATGTTGTGTACGCATGTCCTATGATTTTTATGCATGCATAGAGGAAGGGGCCGTGCGGGAGCTGGTAGAAATTGAAGATGGTGGACGATGAGTTGACACAGTTATTGAAGGAATTATCGGCAAAGTTATTGACGGAGTTATCGGCGGAGGTTAATTGTGATGTTTTGTGTGGTATACATTTAGGGATAGAAGGGAGTGCTCGAATGATATTTTTGTGTGGTATACATTCGGGTCGGTAGAGGAGTGCCCTAATGATATACATTTATTTTCTGTGGTATAATTAGGGTTGAAAGGGGAGTGTTCAATGATATATATTTGTTTTTGTTTGGTATACATTCAGGGTTGGAAGGGGAGTGCTCAAATGATATACATTTGTTTTGTGTGGTATACATTTGGGGTCGAAAGGGGACTGCTCGAATGATATACGTATGTTTTGTATGGCATATATTTGAGGTCAGAAGGAAAGTGCCTGAATGGTATACAGTCGGGAATATGATTGGATGATATCTGTGTATCACCATCTGTGATGAACAATATGATTATATGATAAGTGTGTCACTAAGAGTGTACTGATATGTGATGATATGTAATAAGATATTATTATATTATCATAATTTGTATATCACTGTGTGTGACAATTGAAATGCGTGTAGGTCGTATGTCGTATACACATATAAAAAACTTATTAACAAATTACAAATGTCATTGCATTTTGAGCTCGTATATCTTATGACATGTGGTATTACAATATAAGAAATTATAAAGGATAATGACCAAAGGAGTCAGACTGTCCCACAGATTATGAAGATAATGGCTTTGATTATTTATCTAAGACATCGATTTATCGTTCTCTTGTTTATCCATAATTGCCTCTGTTATTGTAGAAAAAGCATGCTTCTTATTGACTATGTCTACCACTTTATTAATTTTCTTTAACTCTCCTTACTCAGCTGTTGAGCTCACCCCCTCCAAGTTACATGTTTTTCCAGTTGCGACAAGGCGAAAGCCCAACTCCAAGTTATTGGGATTTTGTTGAAAAGTTTTGTTTATGATGAAAGTATTGAAGATGCAATTGTGTGATTTTAGTCATAAAGTCTCTTGTTGTATATGTTTATAATTTTGTTCAATGTGTACTTGTAACATATGTTAGATTGTTAGATGGATCTAATGAGCATAAGTTGAATTATGATGATTATGATGAGTTGAAGTGATGGATAGTTCTGCATTATATTGTGGAGGCAAAGAGGGCTACTCTCAAGCATATATTTTTTATGTTTTCATATAAGTAGGCGATGTCAAGCCGAAATATTATTTTGATTGCGTGGTTGGTTGTCGAGTATTGGTTTACGTATCAGGATTGAGAATAAGTTGGCTGATGTTGGTCAAAATTATTTGTGGTTAGTATTATATATCAGGTCAGATCAGTATTTACAAAAGAGGTGCTGTCGAAATTTAATAATTTGGAGATGATTATGATAATCTGTTGGTTTAATAAAAATTTATGATTATTGAGGATATTAAAAATCTGAAACTGTCACAGTTGGTATCAGAGCTTAGGTTATAGAATGAGGATTTAGTAGAGAATAGTTGTCGTAGGGAGATGACTGAGTGCTAGGACTGCTTGCTATGATTTCTATGTATATACGTATCTTGTTTGTATGTGGATGTGTTGTTTGACATGAATGGTATAAGGGGGTAGGTGTTCTTACATGTATGATTAATCTTGAAATGTGAGATATTTGATCACTGCCTTATGTTTAGATTATGGTACCCACATACTATGATTCGGATGTGCTCTGATGGGGGTGTGGGCTCTCAGGTGAGCTGCAAGTGGTATGGGACGCTGGAGTAAGAAAATGATTATAATATCAAGCGAGTCAGGATTAAATCGGATCTTAAGAACATAGTATAGAGTTGATTATAGATAAAAAAATTTCGATGATGAAAGTTTGAAGAAGATAATATATTGAAAAAGAGAAATATTATAATATAAAGAAAATATTACAATATACAGAAGATACGTGAAGGTTTTATACTCATCTAATTCAAGTGTCAAGTTTCGAAGATGAAAGTTTCTCTCTCCCTGGTCATTAAAATTCTAATTTAATACTTTAATTCTTGATTAAAGAGATTATACTTGATTATCGGAGGTGGTGATTGAATTAAATTTGTTTCATTATGGTTTTTTATAAAATTTTGTGGGGAAATTGGAAGTGAAATGATGTTGGATGATTGAAAATACTAATATATGGATATTTGTGTATGAATACATGGAAGAAAATTATGAATACTTCTATATACCTATATACTAGTATATCTAAGTATTCATGGTTTATCAAAAATACAAATAATAATAATAAAAAAGTTGTTTAAAGGGATGAGTGGATAATGGAGGGTGAGGATGACTTGAAATTTGAGAGTGAGATGGAGGGTGTAGATAGGGTTGGTTTTAGAGAATGGTGATGTGGCAAGTGTGTAGAATTTTGGGGTTATATAAAAAAATAATAATAAAATAAAAATAAAACCCCGATCTCGATTTTATTTCTCCCCCTCTTCTGATGGAGATCGGTCGCTCCCTCTTATTTTGATCTCTCTCTCACCCAATTCTTTTCTCCTTCTCTCTCAATTTCTTTCTCTTTTTCTCTCTCTCTCTCTCTTAGTCTCTCTCTCTCTCCCCCCCCTATTCCTCTCCTTCTCCTCTCTGGTATTAGGCAACAGTAGCAGAGCGCGCAACGGCAGGTGGCGGCACCGGAGGCCACTGCCGATGGCCTGATAGGAGGGGGACAACAGCCCTTCTCTACTCCCACACACACACACACACACACACACACTCTTCTCTTGGTGAGTTGATCAAAACCTTAAAAGAATCTAGTTTTATCTCTCTTGATTTCTTTTCCTAATTCATTCCTCTCTTTTCTATGGTGATGGTCGGCCATGGCACCGGCGGCAAGGCGAAGGCGCGCGACTTCGAAGAGGAGGAAATTTATGGTGAGGGAGCCTCTTTGATCTAATTCTTTTCATATCTTCTTATAAAAATTTCATTACCTAAATAATTTATTGTGAATAGAGTAATTAAATAAGAAAATTTTTAGTTATGATTTCAATTTAATTGAAGAGATTAAAAGAATTTGGGAATAACCAAAAGTTTGAGTGCTCTAGATATGGATGTGTAAATCTGTTCAGTTTTTGTAATCTATAAATTCAGAATTAGTTTGTTAGGGTATTAAGAGCAATAGGTATCATGTTATATGTTATTGGAAAGTATCTAACAGCTTTTACCATGTCCCAATTGGAGATCTGTGCAAAATATTATCATCGAAATACAGTAAACTAGTCGAAATTGATGAGAAGCAGATTTTTCTATACAGTTGAGTAGTTCTTCCAATTAGGGTGGTTTATGAGAACTATGTAGGTCATGTAGTATATTATTTGAAAGATAAATAAGTCTATTTTCTAATGATTTTGGTCGTATCTTAATTTGGTGATTGTGGTAGAAATTGTTGCCTAAATACCCCAGCTAGTTCAAGATTCTGTGTAGTGTAATATTTTCACAACTAAACCTGTTCAAGCCAGTATGATAGATTTCCTCAGAAAGTATAGTCATGTGATGAACCATAGGAAAATAAGAGAGTCTACTTTCTAGTGGCTCTTATCGCGTCACAATCGGACATGAATGATAAGGGTTATTGCTAAATTACTACTGAGTTGTCGAGTTTAGAAACCCGAAGGAATTCGATTAGTATAATCGCTGTAGTTCAAGCACATGTGAATGATAACAAGTAAAAATTATATGCTTCGTAAGCCAAGAATTTCTGTGATCAAATACTTAGTTAGCGAGTAACATAAACCCGACTTCTAGTCTATGTGAAATGAATATGCAAACTTAATCAAATGATGGTACATGAGAATATACCGGCATGTGAAATATTCCAAACATATGAACTTGACAATATACATGCGTGAACTTAACTCGGTACATGGTGCGGACCTGAAATACATGGGTAAATATTTTATATGTGATAGATTGTTGCAAAATTATTATGTATACGAGCCGCATATTAGACTATCATGTACTAAGTATACTAAATTGATTGTGTGTAAATTGAATTCACCAATTTAATCAAATACAAAAGTGATCAGAAATTTGCCATGGTTATGATCATAAAGTTAGTGAACCGTTTCTAATTATTGTAAGAAACATTTTATATTAATTGGATGACTAATTGAATGTTGCATTACTTATTATAGCATATAAAGGAATGATAAGAAAACTTGAGAATTATTAATCTTTATTAAGCTTATAAGTTATGAAGGAATCTTATGATGTGTTTCAGAGATGGCGAGCGATCCAACTTTGACCTTACTAGAAATAAAATACATAAGATCTTGGTTAAGTCATGTTTTGGAGATAAATTAAGTTTTATCAATAAGTGTTAATATTTGGAGAAAATTGATAATATAACCTTGGATTTTCAAAAATAACAAAAACTGTCAAAATCTGTAATCTGGACAGTTCGAATCAGTTCGTCTGGGTTTTTGATATAAATCATATCATGTAATAAACCATTGGAAAGAGAAAACGTCTATTTTCTAATATTTCTTACTGTGTCTCAATTGGATGCTTGTGTAGAGAGTTATCATTAAATTTCAATAGACTGGTCAAGTTCAAGAGTGTAGAATTACAAATTCTATATTAAGTTGAGCATGAAACTTGATTCTACCATAACTTAGTTCTACTATTATGTGTATACGATGACTAATAATAATGCATATGGATTTACTAATTATAATCATCTCTTAGACAAGGAGGTACTAAGAGTATATGTATAGAAATTAGAAATTTCATATAATCTAGAAATTAAGTGATAGTGACCTGCTCATGTTTATATATATATGGATATATGTATATATGTGTGTGGTGTGTGTGTGTGTGTGTGTGTGTGTGTGTATATATATATATTATATATATATGTATATATATATATATATATGTATATATAAAATATATATATATATATATGTATATCTATATATATATATATATATATATATATATATATATATTATGTATATGTATGTATATGTATATATACATATATGTATATATATACACATATATATCATCAAAATGATGGATTCACTATCTTTAGCTAACCTAAATTAGATCAACCTAAATCTCTAAATTTGAACTATATGAGTGTACGATTATAGGGCGATGGGTGAATTGGTGTCCGAGTGTGAATTGCAAGTAGAGATGAACATGTGTTGGGTTACAATCAACAATATATGGACCAATAATATAGCCGATATACGGTTGATTCGCTGATGATTATTTATTGATTGATATGCTTGATGACCGGTGAAATATGTACTCTTGATTTTCAATAATAATTTCTAATAAAATAAATAATGTGTGTAAGCGTGGATCTAATGTCTATTAATAACTTCAAAGCATGCTAAGACTCCGGTTGTGAATAGTAGTGTAGTCAATTTCATTCACCAAATATCGAATGTGTGAAATAAAAATCTTAACTAGTTAAAAGAACTAACCTATAATCAAAGAATGAATATTGACAATGTAACCAATTGTTTGATGTGTTGTTGAATGATTAATGTAGATGTAAATGGTATATATGTTTGAATACGTGTATGCACTAGAAATTTACACAAACTTGATCGTGTGTGCCATATCGATCATATTATTGGTGATTAGAAAAAGTATATCGCAATGTAACCGACACTGTGTGTGTTATCTTGATGGTTGATGTGTATGTGATGTTGTGTACGCATGTCGTGTGTAATTTTATGCATGCATGGAGGAAGGGGTCATGCAGGAGTTAGTAGGAGTCGAAGACGGTGGACGATGAGTTAACAGAGTTATTGGCGGTGTCATCAGCGAAGTTATTAGCAGAGTTATCAACGGAGGTTAATGGTGATGTTTTATATGGTATACATTCGGGATCAGAAGGGGAGTGCTCGAATGATATACATTTATTTTGTGTGGTATACATTGGGTCGGAAGGGGAGTGCCCATATGATATACGTTTATTTGGGGTCTGAAGGGGAGTGCTCGAATGATATATGTTTGTTTTTATTTGGTATATATTCGGGGTCGGAAGGAGAATTCTCGAATGATATATGTTTATCTTGTGTGGTATACATTTGGGGTCGGAAGGAGAATACTCGAATGATATATGTATGTTTCGTATGGTATACTTTCTGGGTCAGAAGGGAAGTACTCGAATGGTTTTACAGCCGGGAATATGCTTGGATGATATCTGTATATCCATGTGTGATGAACAATATGATTGTATGATAGGTGTATCACTAAGAGTATACTGATATGTGATGATACGTAATAAGATATTATTACATTATCATTGTTTGTATATCACTGTGTGTGATAATTGGGATGCATGTAGGTTGTCTGTTGTATACACACATAAAGAACTTATTAACAAATTACAAATGTCATTGCATTTTGAACTCGTATATCATATGATATGTGGTATTG
>JAVJIF010024337.1:37500-44248 GCA_038442645.1 Agave tequilana | reverse complement strand
CAAGTTCTGGAAATTTACTGTTTTTCTGTTTCAGGCAAGACCGGCCGACCGGCACGGTCGACCGGCGCTTGTGTCTGGGCGTGCACGTCTGTGCATGTCCGTCGGTCGACGCGGTGGTCGACCGACTGAGAGCAGGTTGCTCTCGGGTTTTCTGGGTCGACCGCCGGGTCGACCGCCAGAAGAAAACTGTGTTTTTATTTTAGAGGACGGTCGAACCAGCGGTCGACCGGAGCTCAACGGCTCTTTGCCATCAAGGCGACGGTCGAACGGACCGGTCGACCGTCAGGCCTGCAAAGTGCCCAACGGCTCTTCCTCTTTGGTTGCAATCTGAAATCTGTTTTCTTTTTCTGTTTTTTGGCAGACTTTTCTGGGGTTTTAGAGAACTTTTTCAGACCAAATTAGGTGAAAATAAAATGTTTTTAACCTATTCCTCTCCCTATAAATAGAGGGAAATATGCCCTTGCAAATCACCAAGAAAAAGCCTCAAGTTTTCATAGTTTCAAAAGAAGAAGAAAAGTTTTTAAGCTCTCAAATTTTCAATCTTTCTTGAGCTAGTTTTTCAGTGTGTTTGTTAGTTAATATCAATTCACAACTGAATTTTTCTCACTACACTTCTTAGAGCCAAATCTCCCTACTCAAACTATTAGGAAGTTTGTAAAAGAGTGAGAAATTGTAAAGAGTTTAGTGATCAAGTTGTGATCACTTTGGTTACTTGTGCTATTCCTCATCTTGTGGAGACACCTCTTCGGTAGAGGTCATTGTAAGTTGTGGAGCTCGGTGCTCGGGTCTTTGGTAGACCGTTGTAAGCGTCCTCGGTGGATAGTGTAAACCTTCACGGAGGTGAAGGCGGGGAGTAGAGCGGTGGCTCAAACCTCGAAACAAACATCTTGTGTTTGCGATTGTTTTGTGTCATTGTTGCTTTAATTTTCTCTTGCACTCTATTGCTTTCAATTACTTGCTTGAGTTCTAAAATTTCTTTCCTTGTGTTATTGTTTCTAATACTTGTGATATATCTTGTGTGCACTTCATCATTGCATATTATTCATTCCTTATTCGATCAATTCTCATACAATAAGTTGCATTGCGCACCTCTAACCCATTCAAGGGGAATCAGGAGGAAGGAGTTCAGAACCCTTCACGGGGTATACGGCTCTTAGTCTTGTTTTGAGAGATCGTTGCATCACTCATCCATATTAAATTTAAAAAGATCATTAGATAGCAATTACACCTATTCACCCCCCTTCTAGGTGTTTTTCAATTGGTATCAGAGCTTGGACTCTAGGATTTGGCTTAACAACCTTAGAGAGATCCTAATTTTGCTAATCATTTCATTCATACTCACTTAGTAAAGATGGCCGATGGTATCAAGACACCCCTAAGTTTGATGGACTTAACTTTCCATATGGAAGGTTAAGATGACCGTTTTTTCTTGCAATCTCTAGGTAGTCGAGTTGCAAAGGCCGTGACAAAACCCTTTAGTGCACCCCCCGGTGATGAATCTACTTGGTCCAAAATTGAGACTAAGGAGTTTGATGCCAATGCTAGGGCTCACTATGCACTACTTCAAGCCCTCAATGATGATGACATTGCTAGAGTCATCCATTGCAAATCCGCATTCGAGATTTGGACACACGTGCTAGTGACACATGAGGGGACCTCACAAGTGAAGAGGGCTAAGATAGACCTTCTTCGGTCCCAATATGAAAACTTTAGCATGCAAGAAAATGAAACCATAGATGATATGGTTACAAAATTTACAAAGATTACTAATGGACTTTCTTCTCTAGGTGATGCCATTGATAATGATCAAAGAGTAAGAAAGATCATCCAGGATCTTCCTCCTTTATGGGAAGTAAAAGCAACAACTTGAAGGAACTCAATGACAAGGAGGAGATGGAGCTAATTGGTCTCATGGGAATCTCAAAACCCATGCGATGGAGAGGAAAGCAAGGGAGGATATGGCTCCTTCCAAGAAGAAGGCTATAGCCTTCAAAAATCAAGCCACTCACTCCGACGAAGACGATGATGAAGAAGAAGATGACGAAGAGCTCTCACTTCTAGTGAAGAACGTCCGGAGGATGTACAACAAGGCGAAATTCCAAGGTAGAAGGAGATGGCAAGGAGGCAAAGAAGAGAAGAAAGATTATTTGCTTCAATTGCCAAAGATCGGGACACATTGTTGCGGAGTGTCCGGATAAAGTGAAGCCATCCTCCTCCAAGAAGCCCCTCAAGAAGAAAGCTATGAAGGCAACATGGGATTCCGAGAGCGAATCCGAGGAGGAAAATCGACACCGCCAATATGTGCTTCATGGCTAATGAAAGCACAAGCAAGGTAACCCTTCCACTTCTTTTGATGAAGAACTTTCTATGGATGAACTAGGAGAAGCTTTTGTAGAACTTTCTCATAACTATGATTTCTTAAAGAAAAAGTATTTAAAAATGAAAAAGGAAAATGAATCTCTTAATCTTCAAGTATTTAATCTTTCTAAAGAAAAGGATGACTTGCTCTCTACTTTAGCTACAACTAAAAATGATTTTGAAAGTACAAGATTTCTTGTAAAGGCAAGTCCCCACTAGTTGATTCTAATGAGATTACCATGCTTAAGAAAGAATAGACTCATTAGGAATTGTTTTAAAAAATTGTGAGTTTGATAAAAAGAAGATAGAGGCCATGTTTCCTAAGAAACAAGCCCCTAAGAAAAATGCTTGCCATGCTCATGTTCATACCACAAACCTTTACATCATGGCAAACCCTCAAAAACATGCTCACACTTCACACACACATCATGCATCATGTATGGTAGAGTGCTCTCATGTTCACATTGTGGGCGGAAAGGGCACTTAGCAATTTTTGCTATGATAGATTAAATGCATCTCGTCATAATGTTTGGGTTCGAAACACTAACTTTCAAGGACCCAAGAAATTTGGGTACCAAAATCAACGAATTTGTTAAATGATGTAGGTACCTTCCAAAGCCCAACGACGTAGAGGATTGTGGTATCTTGATAGTGGTTGCTCAAGGCACATGATTGGGACATCAATAATTTTGCAACACTATCAAGATACCATGAAGGTGGCACCGTCACCTTCGGAGATGACGCCAAGGGTAAAATCATCGGTATCGGTAATATAAAACTTGGCACATCCCCTTTAATTGAGAATGTAGTTTTAGTTGACGGCCTCAAGCATAATCTCTTGAGTGTTAGTCAACTTTGTGATAAAGGTTTTGATGTAGTTTTGATAATGTAGTTTGTAAAGTAATTGATAGAACTTCTAATGTTTGTGTGTTTCCGATTTTCGTGAAAGTAATGTTTATATGATTGATATGTTAAATATGTCTTGTAATATTACTTGTTTAAAAGCCCTCGATGATGACTCTTGGTTGTGGCATAGAAGATTAGGCACATTCATTTGACCATATATCTAGGCTAAACACAAAGGAAATGGTGAAAGGTATTGCTTGTTTGAATTTTGAAAAGGACCGAGTTTGTGACGCATGTCAATTTGGGAAACAAACTAAGTCTTCTTTCAAATCAATTAAGGATATCATGACATCACGTCCTTTGGAGTTGATCCACATGGATTTATTTGGTCCTACACAACCAAAAGTCTAAGTGGGAATAGATTTGCATTTGTTTGGTAGATGATTTTTCACGTTTTACTTGGGTTTTCTTTCTTGAACATAAAAACCAAGCCTTTTCACATTTTCAAGCCTTTAAGAAAAGAGTTGAAAAGGAAAAAGATACTTCAGTTGTAAGAATAAGAAGTGATAGAGGAGGTGAGTTCATTAACCTACCCTTTACCACTTTTTGTGAAGAACATGGAATAAAGCATGAACTTTCTTGTCCTAGAACTCCACAACAAAATGGAGTAGTTGAACGTAAAAATAGAACTTTGCAAGAGATGGCTAGGACAATGCTTAGTGAATACGGTCTACCGCATTATTTGTGGGCGAGGCCGTTAATACATCATGCTATATATCCAATCGTGTTTCTTGTGTAAAAATACATCTAAAATTCTTTTGAAAATGTACTTTCTAGAAAACCTAATGTTTCTTATTCAAGGTTTTTGGATATAAATGTTTTGTTTTAAATACAAAAGATAACTTAGGAAAATTTGATGCTAGATCTTATGAGGCTATTTTTGTGGGTATTCTAATACTAGTAAGGCTTATAGAGTCTTCAATAGATCATCTTTGACTATTGAGGAATCTATACATGTTAAGTTTGAGGAATCTAACTTGTTTGTTAAGAATGTTGTAGAAATAGATGCTTTGGATGAAGGTTTGGAGAAAGTGACCTTGGAAGATACACCTACTATGGGAGACAAGCCAAAGGATGATGAAGGAAGTGAAGCTAAAGTGGAAGAGGCCAAGGAAATGAAAATCAAACAAATGAGGTGGAGCCTACTCAACCACTTCCAAAGGATTGGAGATACAATCCTCATCATCCCAAGGACCTCGTCATAGGTGAAGTATCAAAAGGGGTAACCACTCGCTCTAAAATTCATGATTATGTGGTTATTATGTATTATTTCACATGTTGAACCAAGACAAGAAGTCCTCAAAGCCGAGGCCGATTCATATTGGTTGCTTGCTATGCAAGAGGAGCTCAATCAATTTGAGCGCAACCAAGTTTGGCACTTGTTCCTAGGCCCCACGATAGACCAACAATTGGTACTAAGTGGATCTTTAAGAACAAGTTGGATGAATCGGGTAACGTAGTTAGAAACAAGCTAGGTTAGTTGCCAAGGTTACACTCAAATCGAGGGAATTGATTTTGAAGAAACCTTTGCACCCGTAGCACGGCTTGAAGCCATACGGATGACACTAGCCTTACCTCATATAAAGATTTCAAATTATTTCAAATGGATGTTAAAAGTGTTTTCTAAATGGTTTCATTGAAGAGGAGGTGTATGTTGAACAAACCCCCCGGGTTTGTTGATCCTACACATCCGGATTTTGTATTCAAATTAGATAAAGCTCTTTATGGTTTAAAACAAGCCCCTAGGGCTTGGTATGAAAGACTTTCTTCATTTTTGATTTCAAATGGTTAAGAAAGGTAAAATTGACACAACTTTATTACAAAACATGTAGAAAAAGACATACTTATTGTACATATTTATGTAGATGACATTATTTTTGGTTCTACTAATGAATCTCTTTGCCAAGCTTTTGAGTCATGCATGAAGAACGAGTTCGAAATGTCTATGATGGGGGAGCTCAACTATTTCCTTGGACTCCAAATCAAGCAACGGAAGGATGGGATCTTCATCAATCAAGCCAAATACACAAAAGAACTCATCAAGAGGTTCGGGCTTGACGGAGCTAAAGTGAGCAAAACTCCCATGGCAACCACTACGAAGCTTGATAAGGATGAACAAGGTAAAAGGTGTAGACATTAAATTATATCGTAGCATGATAGGTAGCTTGCTTTATTAATGGCTAGTAGGCCGGATATTATGTTTTCTGTTTGTCTTTGTGCACGTTTTCAATCTTGTCCTAAAGAGTCTCACATAGTTGCGGTTTTAAACGCATAATTAGATACCTTAAGGGCACTATTGAAATGGGTTTGTGGTATCCGAAAACCGGTCAATTTTCTATGACTAGTTATTCGGATGCCGACTATGCGGGTTGTAGGGTAGATAGGAAGAGCACAAGTGGAACATGCCAATTCTTAGGTAATTGTCTTGTATCTTGGTCTTCCAAAAAGCAAAACTCGGTAGCCCTATCAACCGCCGAGGCGGAGTATGTTGCAGCCTGGAGCTTGTTGTGCACAAGTACTCTGGATGAAACATACTCTCCTCGACTATGATTTACACTTTGATCATGTTAAGATTTTGTGATAATACTAGTACAATTCACATGACAAAGAACGCAAATCAACATAGTAAAAACCAAACACATTGACATTAGGTATCACTTTCTTAGAGACCATTATGAGAAAGGTGATATGATATAGACTATGTCTACTGATTTTCAACTCGCCGATATTTTTAATAAACCATTAGATTATGCTAGATTTTCATTTATTTGTGGTGAGTTGAATGTTTGCATTATGGATTCTTAAAAATATTTTGTTTTGTTTTGTTTAACCCCTTTTGATGTATGACAAAAAGGGGGAGAAAAAGATAAGATAAGTTTTGTATTTAAGATAAAAAGATGAGTTTAAAGTTTGTTTATTGTTTATATTAAAGTTTGTTTATTGTTTATATTAAAGTTTGTTTGTTGGTTATTTGATTATTTGATAAAAACTATAGTGGTTTGTATTTTCAATGCTTTATGTATTTAGCTTTTCATATTCATTCTTTATACATAGCATTATTTGAGGGGGAGCTTTCCAAGCTCTTCTTCCATTTTTGTATAAATAACTTATATGTTTTGTCATCATCAAAAGGGGGAGATTGTTGGCCAAGGTTACAATACATCACCCGTTTTTAGTGTGTTTTGATGATTACAAAACATATTAGTTATTTGTAATAATATTGTTTAAGTGTGTTTCAGGTTTCTAACTCAAATAGAAGGTTTCTTCCCTAAAAGAAGGTGGTTTGCACTCAAGTCAACTCAATTTGGGCTCAAGATGCAAGTTTTGAAGATCATATGGTGAAAGCCCTCTTGAAGCACTTGAAGTACTTAGAACATATGTAAGAAGTAGTTTGTTAAAGTTGAGTTTTGAAATTTGGCTCTAGGATACACACACACATTGTTATTCAAGTTTTCAGGTTTAAAACTTTGGTTTCATACCTTAG
>JAVJIF010024337.1:25000-32500 GCA_038442645.1 Agave tequilana | reverse complement strand
ATTTTACTATTCTTCAAGTTCTAGTGACCATACGTGTACATGTAAACAAATTAATATGATTAATACAAGAAACACTCTAAAATTTTCTAAGGCAAAAAATTTAAAAAAAGATTCAAAAGAATTGATATTCGATATGATACAATAGATTGCAGACCCGGAAAAACAAAAGGAACATTTAGAAAAATTGAAAACCCCAATAATCAATGAAGAAGACAATACGGATAAACTAATTCAACCTTTTAGTATCTCAAAACTTTTTGAGACCTATCCCGTAAATACAACCTTGAAGCCCCAACCAAATAGCATTCATGAACTTCGAACATAAATAAAATTATTAAAAGAAGAAATTAAGAATATTAAAGAAAATTTAAGCCAAATAGAAACAAAAAATTTAGCATACGAAACCCAAATGTGCCTTATTCAGACTCAACTCGATAAAGGAAAAGAAATTGCAACCATATCGGAAGAAGAGTTACCTTTCTCATTAAACGAAATCACCATTTCAACCACTGAACCCTCCGACTCTAACTTCATTTCAACTATTAAGGGATTCACATATCAGAAATGGTTTGTATTCATAAATATTACAATTCACAATTCTAAATTCACAATATTCATAGGGGAACCATAACACCAATTAATAGATCAATAGAATTTGCAAACAAATTTCCCGATGAAATTAAAGATAAAACCCAGTTACAAAGATTTTTAGGATGTTTAAATTACGTATCTGATTTCATCCCAAAAATACGAATAATTTGTGCACCACTATTTCAAAGACTCCAAAAAAATCCACCAGCATGGTCTGATAAGCATACTTAAATAGTCAAACAAATTAAAGAGAAAGTCCATTCATTACCATGTCTATGCATTCCTCATCCTCATGCATTCATGATAGTTGAAACAGATGCATCGGATATAGGATATGGTGGCATACTGAAACAAAGATTTCAACAAACATCTCATGAGCAACTGGTTAGATTTCATTCTGGTGTATGGCTCGGTCCTCAAAAATCTTACTCCACCATCAAAAAGGAAATTCTTTCCATTGTTCAATGTATTTCTAAATTCCAAGATGATCTTCTGAATAAAAAATTCCTTCTCCGAATTGATTGTCAATTCGCTAAATTTATTCTTGAAAAAGATGTTCAAAATATTGCATCTAAGCAAATTTTTGCTAGATGGCAAGCCATTCTTTCTATTTTTGATTTTGATATAGAGTATCTTAAAGGTTCAAATAATTCCTTACCCGATTTCCTAACTCGTGAATTCTTAACCACAAATTCAAAATGAGTACCGACAAAGGCAAATCTCCGATTCAAAAGACCGTCAATTCCAAAGACTATGAAATAAAAATCTCATCACTTTCTGAAATCACCTAGAGGGGGGTGAATAGGTGATGGCTATATGAAATATGACAATAATGCAGAATTTAAATCTACTTAAAATAATAAGCTCAAATTAAAACACTTGCAAGATAAAAGGCAGTAAGTAAAGCAAGTAATAAATAGAGATTGAGTTTAGAGAAATTTGAGCAAACGCAAACACGAAGATATGTTTCCGAGGTTCGAGCCACGCTCTACGTCCCGCCTTCACACTTGAAGGATTTCCACTATTGGTGATCCCACTGGATCCTCAATATAAGGACACACTTGTCCTGTCTCTCGGTGTCGCTACAACACTTTGAAGCACACCCGCTCAATTGAGGCCGATGCCTCTACAACTTCTCAAATGAAGAAAACTTGATCACACTTGATCAAAAAGCTCACTTTGCACAATCCTATAACCAATATGAAGGAGATGATACTTGGGATTGTGTAGTGCAAAAGGACTAGAGAGAAGTAGAGGATTGCTTCAAAAATGTGTAGGGAATTTTTGGCTTTGGAGAGAAAATCTTTTCTAAAAAGAAAAACTAAAGTGTTTGGCTTGGAAATAATTTTCTTGCTTAAAAATCTTTTCTATATTTCAAAATCTTGTATCTTATCATGTTGAAATGACCCATTATTTATAGTGGAAGATAAACAGGGTAAACAGCTTAAGAGATTCGTTGGGGTGAGATCCCAACAAAATCTGTCAGAAAATAGAGCTGTTGGAGTCTGTCAGACTTTCTGACAGCTAACGGTCGACCGGGCCGGTCGACCGCCAACGGTCATATTTTTGACCGTTGGGGGAAAACGGTCGGCCGACTCGGTCAACCGCAGCTCTGCATAAAAGAGGAACTCTAACGGTCGGCCGACCCGGTCGACCGAAATAAACAGAGAGCACTGACATAGTTCCCGGTCGACCGGGGCGGTCGGCCGACGTGCACACATGCACAGCCGTGCACGTCGGTCGACTGGGTCGGTCGACCGGACTCTGTCAGATCTGTTTATTCAGAGTCTGCAAAAAGGAAAAGATATTTTGGTTCAAACATTTTGTTTAAGGATTTGAAAACAATATTCTAGGTCTTATAAAAACTTAGAGTGTGATCATAGATCAACCCCCAAACATGTTAGATCATTATTTGGTAAAAATCCTTTTTGATAGAATAATTTTCTAAAACTGGTTTTTCCAAAACATGGTATTTCTAAAAAACTAAGTTAGAAATTCTGATATAAAAATTGTTTTGAAGTCATGAAGCAATACTAAGTGTGTGTGAGTGACAATCCCAAGTATTCTACCTCTATCATATAGGTTTTGACAAAATATCTAAAAGATAAAAAGTAAATTACAAATCTTGAATCTTTTTCTTTTATGTTTGATCCCGAAGCTTTTCTACCGTGCAAGGCTTGGGAATCTAAATCTTTAGCGGCGTCCAAATTGTGAGTCTTGATGTGGAGCCGTCAAATCAACTTGTTTTAAACCTGAAACTCTTTTAAACAAGATTGTTAAAAACATAACTAAATATGTTTTGTTATCATCAAAATATCGGGCTAATGGCCTTTGGGCCAACACTTTCATCCTCGCCTATTCAAAGTCCCAATAAATTCCAAGTCTTAGGTAATTTTCCTCCTCTTCCTTATGCCATGACTCTTCAAACGCCTTCTGCCAAAATTCAAAACACATCACGCCCTCAGTCAACATCTGATTCATCTCCATATTTCACCAAAAGGAATCCAGAACATCTACTCCTTACCACCTTTACTGAAATTCCTGATTACAAAACCCTCTCCTCATTTGTTAGTAAAATCCTACCTTCTGGTTGTCAATGGATTCCAGACGACCCACTCAAAACTCAACGATATTATGAACTTGTTCTCGTTGACTCTGGCTCTATTGAGCTATATCATTCTATAGACAAAAACAATCCCGACAGAATCTCTTATTCAAAATGCATCGTCAAAAGAGTAATCAAACCGACAGAATGGGCATCCTATGCTACAATGAAGGATTTTATAGTCAATTACATTCCAAAAGGTTACTCCTATCATGATTATCGGATGGCCTGGTATCGCGCATTCCTCTACAGACCATTTGATCATTCATGGTTTTTTTACCTTTCATTCAAACTGTCAAGAAGATTTTCCAATTTGGTTCTATGAGTGGTGGCATTCATACGGACCCACAACAGATATTCTACCACCAGCAAAACTCAAAGGCTTCAATCCCTACCTACTCAAAGCCAAAGGACTACACTATGTCAAGACAGTATAGTTCTACAGAGAATTCAAGGTTCCATGGATTTTCTGTTGGAGTTACAGAGTTGCTCAACATTATAGTATTGCCGACAAATTTCCTATGAGTCTCTTTCGAGAATTCAAAATTAAATGGTGGGACAAATTTAATCAAGCTCTCTGTTCGGACACAACAGTTACTGAATTCCTCGCCACCGGCAAAAAACTCCAACATCAGATTCAACAAATTGCCAAGCAAATGGATCCTTCTACTACTCCAAATCCAACTCCAAAACCCCAGTTCAACTCCCAGATGACTCTGATTCAGAAGATGAATTCCAACAGTTCTTACAATTCCAAAAATTTAAGAAGATGCAGAAGCAACTCAACCGTTCCCAGGCAAACTCCACGACATCCTCCACCTCCACCGATTCCATCGGTGGCCAAGATCCCTTTGATATGTAAAAAAAAAGAGAGAGAGAAGAAAGAGACACTTTTCTGCAGATTCCACCATCAGAAGACAGAAGACAAAGCACTCATCACAAGAAGACAAAATACTGTCACTCATCACAAGATGACAAAAGCAGACAGCATCTCCAGCTCAAAAGCATCACCCGATTCCACAGCATCGCCAGATCAAAAGCAAAAGAAGAAAATGACAACGCACTTATCTTTCCAGCTCAAAAGTAAATCCACTCACCGGCAATAATTCAAAAACGACAGAGGAGACTTGACGGAAAGTAGATTCCTTACCTCAAAGAACGTGACGCACTCGCCCAAAAGCAGATGCCTTCAAGAAGGACAGCTTATCCCTCAATCATGCAGGACAGCTCATCACCTCCAGAAGCATCCACACACTCTATAAATCAGAGTCCCCTTCATTCGTCAAAGGCAGAGTGAAAATAACAATTAGCAATTAAGCCAGAAATTTCTCAGTCCTCAACAAACCTTCTTCAACTACCATCTTCACCTAAACCTTTCAAACTGTATTCCTACCTTATCCTGTATCCAGTTTCAAAAGTCATAGTATCAAGATAAGCCTTGTAAGTTCATATTCCATTTATATTTATCTCTTCAAAATAATATTTCATCCTTTGTTAATACTGTGTGGTTGTCGATTAATACTTCCACAACAAGATTGCATTGTGCACCTCTAACTCTTATCAAGAGGAATCACGAGGAAGAAGTTCAGAACCCTTCACCGGTTATTCGGCTTCTAATCTTGTTCGAAGTGATCGTTTCTGTTTCCTTTTTCATATAATCATCTTAAACTTACTCCTGGGTTTATTTTGGTATCAGAGCGAAAATAGCAATCAACAATTAAGCCAGAAATTCCTCAGTCCTCAACCAACCTTCTTCAACTACCATCTTCACCTAAACCTTTCAAACTGTATTCCCACCTTATCCTGTATCCAGTTTCAAAAGTCATAGTATCAAGACAAGCCTTGTAAGTTCATATTCCATTTGTAATTTATCTCTTCAAAATAATATTTTATCTTTTGTTAATACTGTGTGGTTGTCGATTAATACTTCCACAACAAGATTGCATTGTGCACCTCTAACTCTTATTAAGAGGAATCATGAGGAAGAAGTTCAGAACCCTTCACCGGGTATTCGGCTTCTAATCTTGTTCGAAGTGATCGTTTCTGTTTCCTTTTTCATATAATCATCTTAAACTTACTCCTGGGTATATGTATATATAGGTATATATATATAGGTATATATATATGTGTGTGTGTGTGTGTGTGTGTGTGTGTGTATATATACACACACACACATAGGTATATATACCTATATATATATATATATATATATATATATATATATATATATATATATATATATATATATATATATATATATATATATATATATATAAATATGTGCGTGTATATATATGTGTGTGTGTTTATATATATATATATATATATATATATGTGTTGTGTGTGTGTGTGTGTGTGTGTGTGTATATATATATATATCTATATATGTATATATATATATATATATATATATATATATATATATATATATATATAGAGGTATAGGTATATATATATATATATATATATATATATATATATATATATATATATATACTATATATATATATAGGTATATTATATGTATATACCTATATATATATAGGTATATCATATATATATACCTATATATATTTATAGGTATATACATATATATATACCTATATATATATAGGTATAGGTATATATATATATATATATATATATATATATATATATATATATATATATATATATATATATATATATATATATTATATATGTATATATATATATATATATTATATATATACCTATATATATATGTATATATGTATATATATATATATATATATATATATGTATATATGTATATATATTATATATATTATATATATATATATATATATATATATATATATATATATATATAGATAGGTATATATATATATATATTATATATATAGATATATATATATATATATGTATATATATATAGGGGTTACTGTACCTCAGCCTGTAGGCTGAGAGAGTTTCTCAGCCGGCGGGACGTGGCTGAATATATGCCACACATCGGCCGTAGAGTATAGGCGCCAAAAAAATCAAAAAATCCCGCCTAAACAATCGTGAAACAATTGACAAAAATACCCCTTTTTTACTTCTAAACTGGAATAAAGTCATCAACAAACAAAATTAACATAAAAAAATTTCAGTTGAATATATCTACAGTTAAAAAATTCGTAATTATACTACATCGAAAAATATAATAAAAAAATTTGGATCAACATAATGTAAAATAAGCAGAAGCAGAAAAGTAAAAAAACATGCCATGGTCGCAAACTTAATACAATATAACTTTCATTTTTATATGACGACTGCGACTTCTAGCATTGAAAAGTAAAAAAAACATTCCATGGTCGCATACTTAATACAGAATAAAGAATACCGGATGAAACATGCTATCGTATAGCAATGCGACCTCCTTCAGTACTGCGACCAAAGTCGTAATCTTCTTTCCCATGCCTTATGTAAAAGATTTTTAATATTTTTAAAAAGTAGATTAGCCATGCGACCCTGAGATCAATTCGCGTATATCAAATCTTATAAAAAAAATACTATATTAATTATACTGAATTAAATGAAGTAATTAATATTCTTTCTACCGTGATACAACAACAGTCTAGAAAAAAGAGATGCACTAATTTTAATCTCGAGAAAGGAAAGATGTGCACCATACGTAATCTAAAGATATAGGCAAACAATTCTATAAAAAGTTAATTTGTACTTCACGTATTAAACCTCTGAAAAAAAAGAACTCTTCGAATTCTCCCGCAATAAATCTTCAATTAAATATTTAATTTTTTTTACCACTTCTTACCATACTCAACCGTCACCTGTAACAATTATTATTACTATTCATGTTCTTCCACAATATTGATCTTTATATAATGCTTGTAACTAATATATTATCTCATACCTACAAACTATATTTTTGCTCTTCCTTTTCAATTTGATTACAAAAACTTTCAAAAAAAATTCATTCTTGAATCATGTCTTCCCCACGTTCTTCCTCTGATCACTTAGATTTCAACTTTAATCGTTCCCCCACCGGTCCTTTTTCTTCAGGATATTCTAGTGAATCTGATACCAGTCTGGACTTCACCCCTTTTGACTATCTCACTACATCAAATAATTTATTAACTGATCCTCCTATTCATGAGGATGATGAAGTTTTTATGTGGGTTAGTGAGGAAGACATTATTCCTCTGCCACTTGACGAAGACATGCTTGATGAAAGCATGTCCTCTGATGCTGTAGGCTCGCTTTTCGCAACAGGTCGGACGAAGAGCTTGATATAAACGATCCATTCTGGGAGTTTATCGGTG